>OMLB01015303.1:0-14279 GCA_900302555.1 Myripristis jacobus
ACCATGAGCGACCAGAACGTCGTCAAGGAAGGCTGGGTGCAGAAAAGAGGTGAGCTGGCGTGTGTGTGTGTGTGTGTGTGTGTCTCCAACAGCTGGATTCACATACGTGTTTGTTTATTGATTTAATGGGCAAATTATGATGTGCTGAAGCAGAAAAACTGAATGAAATTTAATAAGCTGAATGGAAACTTCAAACCTGCTGGGCCCATCAGTGAGTCTAGCGTTGCAAACGTACACTCTGCTTTGTTCAAACCCACAGAACTTTATTTTAAATTCTAGTGGAGATCTCGGATTTTCCAAAGATCCCAAATATGTCCAGTTAATTCCAGGGAAACGTGCGTAAAATGATGCACAAGCCATGTAGATATTGTGTTTGATGTGATGCTGCAGCCATGAAACAACGGCATCTTGGCTTTGAAGTGCTGCAGCCAGCAGATACACAGAACCTATGGAAAAAAATGTTTTTCCCAACATTGAAACAACTTAAGGAGAATTTATGGGAAAAACTGGGGTTTGAGAGGCTAGGCCTGGGTATTGGCACAGACCTCATGATGCAACATACATCACAATATAGTTCATGATACATTGTGTGTCACAATTCACCGAAACAAACCATATTCACACGGCAGCCATCTTTCTCTGACATCATCATTGATTACGCTCAAATGCTGTAATCAAATGGATAACACTTTGCTGTTGTGTTCCAGTTGCATATTTAATAAATGTAGAGAATCTAATGGTACTTTATCATTCCACCGCTTCCCAATTGATCAGTGACAGAGAAAATAGTGGACCCAGAGGGACATGGGGCCATGTTTCAAAGTAAAACAACCATGTTTGATCACCCATTAGCTACTATTAGTCAGCAGCCACCACTTCCTATCTAACGGTACCATTTGATAGCATTACACAATGCGATAGGAAAAACATAAATTGATTATTCAATATCAACAAACGTATTGGACACATTTCTTTTAAGACCAGTTGTTAAAGTCTTTCAACCGTTGTTTTTTCAGTTGTTCATCAATCAGCAAGTGGTGAAATAATAACAAATTGTCATATTTCTATGGCTTGCAACCTGGAGCACAGCAGTACGACATGATAACAGCATTTGAGCCTCCCAGCCTGATCGTGGCGTCAGAGGAAAATGCCCGTCCTCTAAATATGGTCTCGAGTGTTGCGAAGTGGGTGGGGTGATTTTGGACGGACAGGTTTCCAGAAGTAAAAATCCCTTTTATTCTCTCCAAATGCACGAGACGGCAGTTTGAGCATTTCAAAGCAACAACAAAGATACAAGACTGCATACATAAAAACGTACGGAGAGACATGAGTCCCACAGTGCACTGCTTCAAGAAACAGCCGGTCACAGCGCTTTAAATTCTTTTGCTGCGGGTCAGGTTGAGTTTTGTAGCTTTGAGTCGACTTCATGCACACATTCTTCCATCATCTCAGCAGATCTGTTTTGCTCCTCGCTGCATCCACTGACCTGGGATTCAGTAGAATATTGAATATATCTGAACACACATTTTTCCTTGTTAGCTGGCATCTTCACCATAGTTACAGTTGTCGAGGCTCATGGATAGTGTAGTGTTTTGTGCCTTTTTGGTGAACTGAACTGACCAAAAAATGTGGTTTCTCACAAACGACACGTAAACATTTAGAAGTGGTGGCCATAGCATAACCTTTTGGTCTGGTATATTTATTCAGGAGGCTCCTGTGAGTCAGTGTTGAGTGGTAATATCATGGGTATGGGGGAAAAAATCTACAGTATTTACAGAACCTGTGGTTCTGCCCACTTTGCAATTCTGTATTCTCCACCTAACTGACTGAAAATGTACAAGCAAAGCTTAAAACACTTAAAATTTATTGCATAACAGAACACCTGGGTGGATTAATGAGATGTACAACAGCTGTGACCCAAAGGCTGGAGGAGCGGGCTTGTGACTGAAAGGTTGCCGGTTCGACCCCCGGGCTGGCAGGGAAGTATGGATCGGGGGCAGTGAATGAACAGCCCTTGTGTCCTTGAGCAAGACACTGAACTCCCAGTCTGTTCCACTGGAGCTGCCAGTAGGGAAGACTGCGGTTGTAGCGGGTAGAGTTATTATAGTTTTGTATTTTTCATTAGTTTTACTTTTTCACTTATTTCAGTTTTACTTATTTCAGTTAGATTCAGTTATCTAAAATGTTTTTTCACTCCTAGTTTTGGTTTTTAGTTTAGTTTTAGTTAACTATAATAACCTTGGTTATTCCCATTCTGACTGAAGTGGATGAGCAGAGTCAGTACAGTATTGTGAATTGTAATATCATGATACTCAGCCGTTTTGCTCAGCTTAAACACGTTTGCTTGAAGCGGAAGAGTTTTTTGTTTAACTGGAGAAAGTCTGCACTATAGTGATGTGAATAGTGATGTGGATATCTGCCCACCTCAACCTGCAAGAAATGTCAGACCTGCTGTTCAGTCCGGAATATGTGTCTTATTATTTCAGCCTTTGTCTTATTATTTCATTATTGCATTGTTTCCAATGCTGTTGTTCAGCCACACGTTGTTTTGTTAGAAATCTACATGGAGCTCCACTTAAATGATCATACATGGTGATTTTGATCTCCAGAATAGATGATTGTGGAATTCGGAAATACTAAAACATTTAATGTCACTCAGTCATCGTTAACGATGTCAGCAAAATACATTAAGCCTCATTTCATTTCATGAATGTCTGCTGTATTTACAATAGTCGAGCTGCTGCAGATGCAAAAGCTGCAGAAGAGCAGTTCCGTTCTCCAAATAATGAAGACTAATCATTTTGTGATTGATAATCTCAATCAGAATATGTAGCAAAATAATCTAGGTTCATAACTTCATTTGCAACTGTGCAGCCTGATTACCAAATCAGTTTTTTGATGAAAACATGAATATGACCAACATTTACTGACAATACTAACCCAAGTTTGGTTATTCTCAGGTGATGGAGTAACACATAAATCACATAAAAAAACAACAACAACAACACAAAAACAACTACTTTGCCACATAAAATGATGTAAAATTCACTTGACAGTTGGATAGAAACACAGATTGTGTGTGAAACTGCTCTAGGTGTGTGTAATATTATTTCATTTTTTTAAGCAAGGCATAGGCTACGTGTTTTCATGGCTCATGTCCTCCAAGAATCTCCCTCTTGATTTTATATTTTAGTTCCCGTCTCTGTTATCACTAAAATAGTCGGTAGAGCTCAGTGTCTGAAGGAGAACTTTGATGTTGATTGACATGTGATCTGTTGTGGGGATTGAACCTGCGGCCATGATGTTACAGAACAGGCTGTCAAGCTACCAAGTCTTTTTGGCAGCCAGATTTTGGAACAGCACCTCCAAACAAACAATGGCTGTTAACCTGCCAAAATGGCGAGCACAGAAGGCGAGTTGCCGGCTGCTGCAGCTCGGTCGGAGCAGCGGCGCTCGGCCTGTTCACTTCCCACAGTGGTCTGACTGTGCCCGAGGTGTGTTTTGTGCGGTTTGAGCCCGGCTCTGCTGGCAGGCAGGCAGGCAGGCAGGCAGGGGAAGTCTCTGCCGTGGCATTAGGATGACCTAACACCCTGGTTCCTTCCTCTGCGGCCCCCACAAGTCCCTGAATTGTTTAGTGTACCTCCGTGTGCTCTTACAATAAGAGCCTGCACACAGAAACATGCTCTCCACAACTCTGTGCACTGAAACTCACTGCTCTCAAACATAACGAACATCAGTTTCCACTCATTTGCACATCTTTAGAAGTGAAGAAAAATCAGACACATGATTACACAGTTTTGGTCTTTGGTAGGGCTGGATGAGATGTCGATATTAATATCGCATAGGGCTGGATATCGACTTGGATTTTGGATAATATTGTGATGTGGCATGCGTTGTATTCCCCTGGTTTTAAAAGCTGCATTACAGTAAAGGGATGCAGTTTTCTGAACTTATTGGTATTATTGGCTGCAATGAGTCATTGACTGCCAAAAAAAGCATTGCTTCTAATTAAATAAAAAATATCCCAATCAATAGTTATTTATTCAGTAAAAATGCCATACTGTCTGATTCCAGCCTCACTGACTCTACTCGGTTTGTAAGTTTTTCCATTAGGTGGTAGTGCCTGGTACCAGTTACTATTTTAGTACCTACTCAGCCGATGTTCCAAACGAGCTGAGTCGAGCCGAAATGTGCCGTAAACACCGTGAAGGCCACTGATTGGACAGGGAGTGACGACACATGAGTGACTCTTTCACGAAAACCACATCCAGAACCCCTTGTGTGCTTGTAAATATGTATTGTTTGTGTCTGTATGTAAGAAAAATTATTTAAAAAAAAAAACAGCAACAGCGACCGTGCGCATTGATCATCGCTGAAGTTGGCAAAGTCGGAAAATAGCAAGCAAACTGGTACCGTGGTCAAATGAAGAGGTGGAGACTTCTCTGTGCTTGGTGGCGGCCCAAAGAATCCAGAGGGAGCTGGACGGTGCGCCGCCTTGCTATGATGACTCCACCCACGGCAAGGTGCTACTCAATTGTAATGGAAAACCACCGAAACCGTGTCGAGGCGAGTAGAGTTGAGCCGAGTAGGTACTAGTGGAAAAGCGCCAATTGTCTCCCTTTTCTGTTTTCATATCATTATAACATGAATACTTTGGGATTTTTTTGGCTGCTGGTCAGAATAAGGAAGAGATTTGAAGACAGCACTTTATTATATGATCACTTCACATTAGACTTTGTTGTTATTTTTGACACTTTGTTGTAGGGCATGTGTATTGCTCTTCAGGTCTTCTGTGGTCTGTCATAATCAGGAAGAGTAATGGACTTCCACACATGGAAATGTCTGCTTAAGGGTGTATTCAGAACTGTGGCTCATTTGCTTTGTTCCGATTCAGGGACTAAATCGATACAATTTTTTTTTTTTGGTTGACGGTTGGCAACCGGGTGCATTACTGCCCCCCTCTGTGGGAGGGTGAACCACAGTTATGAGTCAGTTGTGTGAGTTATTTTTCTCACTGCCAACGAACCGCTCCAGGGCTCGAAAGGAAGCGAGCCGAGACCACCCCTTCTAGGTGATCTCGGTCCGCTTGTTTCCTCCCGCATCCGAGCGCGATTGCTGTGTTCACATATGTCCAAATGAACCGATCTTTCGGGGGAAACCCTCACTGTTTCGGAACAACTGCTCGAAACGAGACAGGTCTGAATACACCCTACATTTGAGGAAAAGTCACAGATATTTTAAATAATGATCTAGATCTTCACAAGTTGAGCTGTATACATGAGAGGGACTATTTTTGAAATCTGCTGTCATGTCAGCAAATCAGCCTGTCAGAGTTGAGATGTGGCGGAAGCTGTGAGCTGTAAAACCCAGGGCAGCTTGATCTGAGCTGCACCGGGAGTGAGGGGCTCAGGCCGGTCACAGACCCCTGGAAACCCTGCTGCTGGTGTTTGTCACACACTAGCTAGCTAGCTGCCACTCTTATTTTTTTGTCGTAGTGGTATCTGGTGAGTTAACCCTTTGAAACCTGAGCAAATTCACTTGATTTCTTTCCAAATCATGGGGAAAAGGAAATGAGCAAACGAGCACAAAACAGTCATTTTTCATAGCGCACCAGTGTGCGTCCTACTAAACATTCCCACTGATGTTTTTCCACCACATGGTACCGACTCAACTCGACTCCACTTAACTCTACTTGCTTTACTTTTCTGCATCTCCTTTTCCAGTGCAGATAACGGAATGGAAAAACGGAAGTAATAAATTAGCAAAAAATTACCTGGTTGTAAGTAATTGTTAGTGAATTGTGAATGTTAGTGAAAATTTTGCAAAAAAAAAAAGACCGGAACATGAGTAAAAAATTCAAAAAAAAAATCGTGGAACAGTAACAAAAAAGTTTGCAAAACAATACCGAAACAGCAGTAACCAGTTTCCAAAAAATTACCGGAACGTAAATAATAACATACAGGCAGTAACAAAAAACAATATCAGAAGAGCGTCAAACATATACCAGTTAATTAGCCAAAAAGACCTGAGAAAAGTATATTCATAGTTGTTAAAATGACATAACCCTCATGGATCCTGGAGCTCGTTTTGAATCCACTGCTCAGGAGATTCTGGGGAGAGTAGCTGTAAAATGCAACAACTAACAGTAAACACAGATTGTACCTGTGTGTTATCTACCTACCTTTTGACAGAGCAGTGACTGAAGTGAAGCTGCTGGCTGCTGCAGACGTTTTCTGGCTGCTCTGCTGCTGGAGGAAACTCGGCTCGGCTGTCTGGTTGATGTGACCGAGTTGTCAAAGTCGTCTCAAGTTGTCTGAGTGCATCACACATCTCGTCTCTCTCTTTATGCTGAAGCCTTTGTCATCCTCATCACGCTGTGTCTCTGAAGGCTCGTGAGTGATCAGATGTGTGAAAATAGTTTGGGGAGAGTTTTGATGGCATGCGCTGTTTTTGGTGGGTAAATGTTGCAGCGGTTCAGATGTTGGATGGTGAACTGAAGCTGGAAAAGAAAAAAAAAACACTGTTACCTTTAGGTCTGGTGCTAATTTGAGTCCAGGACATTCATACATTTCTTACACCTGGGGATAAAAAATGATTCAGACGAGCAGGGAACTGACACTTGAGGACAGCTGAGTAAGATTTAATCATTTGTGCATGTCATACTAGGTTGTCAACAAGGCGGTTAAATGTGGCTCCAAAGTTTGGCTAGATTTTGGCGAGGGAAACGCTGATATTTCCAGCGGGGTCCTTTGACCTCTGACCTCCAGATCTGTGAATGGAAATGGGTTCCCTGGGCAGCCACGGCTGTCCCACCTTATGCCCACCTTATGCTAATCCCATGCAGTTTGGGCCACAGACCATGCAGTCCAAATGTGATAAAATTAGAGCAATACAGAGGTTGCAGACAGCACAAAAGAAAGCAGCAAGTGTTTTCAGGCTTCCTTAGGACAGAGCGTGTGCAGGAATTTATCAGCTGGCTTATAAAAAAATATAACGTAAATCTGTTCCATCGTATAAACCAGAAGAGTTGACGAAGATTAATCTGTAACAGGATCAAAATGATGAAGAGATGGGACACCTGCAGCAGAGCAGCTACTCGAGGATAAGTTTAAGAGAAAATCAGGATTTAAGAGGCTAACGGTCCTTACTAATTAAAAAATGTATTGTTTATATTGATGATTGATGAATGATAAACATTTTAGAGAATAATCATCATCAGCAAACAGTGTGTTCAGTGGCAGAGGGTTTAATTAATCGAAATATTATTGAAATTGCAATATGACCAAGTGCAAATGTCCAAATCGCAGGAGTTGGAGTTTTTTTTTTTAAGTGTAAAAGTGTGACAAAAGATTGTTGTAAAATGAAGTATTATGGTGCTGCAGAGATGCACTGGCATACAAATTTAATTTTCCAGATGTACGAAAACATGTTTCCTTGGTACAGATCCCAGTGAAAAAAAAATTACACCGTCATCATTTTAATGGCTGTTTCCATGAAAATGATAATAATAATGCAAAAAATATGATTCAGTCATTATTCCTTTCTTTATTTTTTATTTTATTAAAATTCATTCATTCCATCATTTATTTCATTTTTAAATTTTTTGGGATGCAGTCACGACTTTGTCCATTAAGCATCGAGTGAAACTGCATGTGCAGATTCATATGTTATTGTAAGTGTGTTTATTTGTATGTTTTGGTTTTACTTTTGTAGCAAGTTTACTTATGTGCTTCTTTACGTGTTCAGAATTTAATAAAAATGTTCTTGAGTGGAAAAAACACACTGGGCGATTTAAAGTGGGTCAGGTTGAGACAGTCAGGGCTTGGCCAGACGCAGGCGAGCGCAGCAGGAAGTAACCTGTTGCTGTCACTTCTTCTCCCCGTAGGTGAGTACATCAAGAACTGGCGACCGCGCTACTTCCTGTTGAAGACGGACGGCTCCTTCATCGGCTACAAGGACAAGCCGCAGGACGCCGACCTGGCCTACCCGCTCAACAACTTCTCTGTAGCAAGTAGGGGGTTCGCTCCTCGCTCCGATTTGTTTCCAGCACCAAATACAGCGAGAGGAAAAACGAATGTAAAGCATGACATCGTCTCTCTGTCACCGTCAGAATGTCAGCTGATGAAGACGGAGCGGCCCAAGCCCAACACCTTCATCATCCGCTGTCTGCAGTGGACCACCGTCATCGAGAGGACTTTCCATGTCGACTCCCCTGATGAGAGGTGAGACCTTGGTCATCCTCCTCCTCCTCCTCTGTAGATTTGTTTTCAGGTCTGAAGTTGGTCTGGAGAGTTGCATGGTTTTTCAGACAGAATAGGCCTCATTTAGGGCAGAGAGAAGCAGGACTTCCACATTAACTGGGGAAAAAATATCAAAATATCAATATTGGCTACTGCTAATTTGTCCTCCACATCCAGTCTTCTTAATAAAAAATAATGTATAATGTTCTAATTTTATTTTTTTTTTCAGAATAGGCCCAAAAATTGACCACAAGAAGTAATCTATATATGCAGATTTTAAAAATAGCTTTTATTATGGCATTAATGAATTTTTCAGACATGGGTTGTGGTCTTATCACCCAGAGAATGCCATAGGAAATTTTAAAATGATGCAGTTTCAGTGTAATTATTATGACAGCATATTAGGGTCATTGTAGGGAGAAAAGAAATACGGTGCTGGGGGAGGGAGGGTTAATATTCCTAGAAAAAAGTCAGAATTTCTGAGACTAAAGTTGAAATTTACAAGAAAACAAAATGTGGATATTCTCTGATATTAAGGTGGTAAATTTACAACAAAAAACTCACAAATTTACGAGAAAAAAACCTAAATTCTGAGATAATAAAGTCACAAATGTGCAAGAAAAAAGTCAGAGAAATTGTTTTTCTTGTACTTTTTTGGGGTCAAGGAATCAAGAACCATGAACCAGATCGAGCAAAGTCAAGCAATGCAGTTCCTTCACCAAAAAAAAAAAAGAAAAGAAAAGAAAAGAAAAACTATTTTCCTGAGTTTTTTGCTTGTAGATTATTTGTCCCTGGTCATTTTTTTTTCCTACAATGGCCCTAATACACCATCATGATTTAGCACCACTGAGAAGCTAAAGTTACTTTCAGTGCTTGTGGCTCTGTAGGTTGTCTTCATGTATGTTTGGACGACTGCACTGACTCACATTTTTGGACTTGAATGCACCAAAACTAAAATGAATGCATTTAAAAAACCTGGTTTGTCATTAAGTAGATGTGGTAGAACAATTTGAAGTGCGTTACTCTGGAATACATTGGGCCTGGACACATAAAATATGCATGTCATATCACTGACCTATTTATGCTCAGAAAAGCACACGGTGTACAGAAACATGGGACAGAGAGGACGATACAGGTGTGTCAGATTTGGATTCAAACCCACCGCATCACAGGAACACGGTACACACCTAAACTCGTCTGCGGAGCCGGACGGGACGTTTTATGCTCCTCATCGGACAGAGCAGGAGTCAGTCAGCGGCGTGAGAAGAAAGACAGGAAGCTGGTGGGGGGAGAGGGGCGAGGCGTGGAGCGCAGGCTGAGGATGGTCTTGCTGCCTCATGTTACTGGCTTGCTGTTGGGGGAAAAAGCATCATCTAAAATGTTCCTGTGTAGTTTTGCAGGGCTGATACGACAGCATGTCAGTGCCTATGTAGGGAGGAAAAAAATCTACTTTGCAGTGGGATTTAGTAGAAAGGAAATCCTGCTGATTTTAGCCCAGAATCACAATATTGTTTTCTTCTGAATCGGCCCAAGTCACAGCAGTGTCTCTTCAGAGTCCAGATGCTGAGGAGAAGATTGTGATTCTGGGCTCAAATCACCAGGATTTCCTTCTGACTAAAAGCTAAAAACAAGTGTTTTTTCTCTTTTTAACCCCTTCCCCCCCAGCTGTGTAATTTTTTTTCCTCCTACAATGGCCCCACTACACTGACGTAGGCTTAAGATGACTAACAGCATCAGTAACCTTCAGTAATTTGATTTCAGTGTGTCAGAATAGGTGTGGTATTTTCTAGACTTTAGATGTCGCGTGTTAAACTTTACATTTTTCACTTGTATCAGCAGGTTATGTGAGCAGCCTCTCTTTGCTTCGGTAGTATTTCCCAGTGAGCAATTGAGCTCTGTGCAAACGAAGCAGCTCTCATTCACATGCCGATTCCTTGAATACACGCTGAACAACTTCTTGTCAGTGTTCTCAACGCATGCAGAGCAGATCTAGGACAAACTCTGTGAGCAGATACTTTGAAGTTTCTTTTTTTTTTTTTTTCTTTAGCCCACTAGGTGCCAGATGGGTGGGGCTCACCACAGAGGATAATATAATGAATGCCAGGAAGGTCAGACAAGCACAGCGAAGTATTCAAGAGTAGGTTCAGCATACCTTTCTGCCTTTTCCATGATTGACAACTTACCTGGACAGTCGTGATGTGGTGAGCTCCACTCATCTGGAGCTCCAAGCAGGTCAAAACAAACCCTGAGAGTGTCTGGCTTGTGCTGCCCGAGGGGAGAAACCAGATCACAGGCCTGAGCGGGGAGTCCTCCGGTAACATGACGGCCTGTCTGCCACCCAGTTTGCAGATGTCTGACCCAGTTCGGATGCAGAGCACAGTGTTAAATGTTTAATTTTTTGTTGATGTGGGGCGTGGGGGTTATTTTGATTCAGAGGCACAGGTTCACTCCAGGACTCACTCAGTGTTGTCTCCGGCAGGGACGAGTGGGCCGAGGCCATCCAGATGGTAGCCGAGTCCCTGGCCAAGCAGGAGGAGGAGGGGATCCTCTGCAGCCCCACCTCGCAGATCGAGAACGTCAACGAGGAGGAGATGGACACCTCCATCAGCCACCACAAACGAAAGGTGACGGCCGGCACGCTGCTCCAACTAATGCTGCATGGACTTTGGTGTATAAACAACATAACTGTGGTTAATGTTGATGCAGATTTGCTTTATTAATCCGTGCCCAGTCATCTAAGCACATTAAGGTCTTTTTCAGTCGTGTCCTGTTTCACACACGTTGACTCAGTTACACACATTTCACACCCAACAGCTGCTCAGTACAACTTCAGCTGTGAGTGCTGAAATATCCACTAAAAACACTGTGAAACTCAGCTGTCGGTGATGTACATTGCATTTCTGTTGTTTGCTGTATGCTTATCCTCGCCCTGGCCAGTTGTAGACGAGCCCAGTCAGGCTCAAATTTATTGCAGTGGTTGCGTTGATTCAAAACCTTCATAAAACCTTTGTTTTGCCTGTTTCCACTCTCTCTCTCATTCACTGGCTATCTCGCTAAACTGTTCCTCTCACTCTCTCTCTCTTACTGTCTGTCTGTCTCTCTCTCTGTCTCTCTTTCTCTCCCTATCTCTGTCTCTCTCTCTGTCCTGTCTCACCTCACTCACTGTGCAGCTCGTTCTTGTATCCTGTTGCGGCCTCGTTCGTTCTGCTCATGGGTGAAAAAATCTTGACATGTGTTTTTTGGGCAAGTTCATCCAAGTCAACGGGCCTCAGATCTGACAGCCTGGCATTTCATCACTGTAAAAAATGACGAGTAAAGTCTTAGGGGAAGGGAATTCAATACAGAAACAAAAATCCAGACTCAAAAATAGAAATCAAATTCAACCCAATGAACAAAATATCTGAATATCTAAAAATGTTTCTGTGATGTAAAACATAAAACGGTAAACGTCAGGTTTTGGTGTCAGTCCCTCACAATCGGAGAGCGATTCCTTCTTTCCAGAGCCGCCATTTTGGACCGTATTCCTCTGCCCGCCTCAGATCAAAGTTCACGTCTCTGTGGGCGTTGTTGAGAAGTATTCTGGGAAATGGAGGAAATCACTAACTGAAACAAAAATGAGGCAGGATGAGGGAAAAACAGGAATTGTAGCATGAATGCATAACAATGCACAACATCCATATATTCATTGGCATTTTTGTGTTGTGCAGATTTCCCTCCTGCGTGAAAGTGCAGTTCTGTCTGGGTTTCCATCCAAAACATTTCACATATCTTAATGCATTTTGAAAAGTCAATAAAAGAAAATGCAAATTAAGGAGCGTTTCCATCTGCCATATCAGAATCCCTCCCTCCCTCACCGTTGCAGGGCGCCTACAGTCACATGATGTTGTTTGAAAAATTGGCGGTCATACTACCAGATGTATTGTTGTGGCACCTTGATAGCTGTGTGCTAAATGAACAGACTGGTGATTAGTGATGGAAGGCAGGTGTTCTCTGTCAGGTACCACACACACCTGTTCACAGCTGTTCTCAGGTCAGCATAGTGTTGTGGAGAGATCGCTCTCCGGCTCCTCGGCTTTGTAACTGCAAATAAAGTGTTTCCATCCCCTATTTAAAGCATTAACTCTTTGTCGAAAAAAGCTGAAACTACCTCAAGCAACCGTAAAAATGTTTTTTGTGAAATTGAGTTTGTTTTTTTTTGTAATTTGACTGATTACATCAGCCTTCTCTAATGCAGTCCTTCTAATGTGCGTAAATAAACAGCTCGGTGGACACACGGCTGGTGTCTCACTTTGGCGGATGTGAGTTTATTAACGTGATTCTCCACCCTCGTCTCTTCTTCCCTCTCCAGACAATGAATGACTTTGACTATCTGAAGCTGTTGGGCAAAGGCACTTTTGGGAAAGTCATTCTGGTGAAGGAGAAGGCGAGCGGCACCTACTACGCCATGAAGATCCTCAAGAAGGAAGTCATTATAGCCAAGGTGCTTTTTCTCTTTACTGGCTCTTATTTATTGTTGTTTTGATCAGAGGCTCAGATTTCCCGCTTTGATACCGATTTTTATTCAATTCCATATCGATTTGGTTCAGGATGTTATTACTGTACCATCATGTTTTTTTAAATCAGACATGTATCCAGACACGCATCTGCTTTAAGGCTTGATGGCACCATCGCTTTCCCCTCAGGGATCAGTAAAGTTCATTTGTTCAAAACCTGACCTAGGGTCAACCTGACCCTAATGTGGTCAACTTGACTTTCCATCAGCTGGTAGTTCAGCAGACCACATCTGCAGGACAGGAGGCTCTTTTCAAAAATCATTTAGCAAAAAAATCTTCACACATTCGCTGAAAAATAGAGATTAAAAGACCGATCTCTTTTAAAAATCAACATCGGATCATTCAAATGAAGATCAGCAGTAATGAGAGAGGACTAGATTTGATCTGAGTAAAGCAGTTTGTAACTCTGTTGTAAAAAAGTGCTGTACAGATTAAGTTAATAACTATTACAATATTTCATTCAGTGTTTACTTACAGTGCTTCATATCACTTTGGTTAATGTCACTTCTAAGTATTAAATTGGTTCAACTTTACTAATCAATATAAAATTGGACATTTTTGCAGATTGAATGAAGAATCTGTCTCTTTTGTTCTCCTTTACATGCTATCCTCCCATATGTGAAAATGTTACAAAAAACAATAGTTTGCTTTGATTTCTGTCATTTTTCATGATGCACTTTAGTGAGTGAACTGTTAGTGAATTCTTTCCAGTTTCATCTTCAATCTTTCAACTGAACGATGCAGGAAATAGTTTGCAGCCATGCTCCTTTTGTTTCCTTATTTTCTCACTGTTTTTGTCTCTCTTTTTCTTTTTTTAATCGCAGGACGAAGTTGCTCACACACTCACAGAAAGTAGGGTATTAAAAAACACCCGGCATCCGTTCTTAACTGTGAGTATTGCATCGCATGAGACATTTCATGTAAATAGAAACACACCTTTCTGAAATCCTTGGGTACATTTCTGAGATAAGTTCACCTCCTCCTGTCTGTGTGGCTGTGAAAAGAGAAGCGCTAGCCACCGGCTTTCTCATTCAGAGGCCTCGTCGATGAGCGCCATGCAGAGGACAGCGGCTCGAAGGATGCACTGATTGACACCGCATGCACAAAGCCTCTGTTCTTAAAAAAAATATTGTGTTTGAAACCCTTGAAACTGGCCGAGCGCCGCTGAGTTATAAAAATGTTGTCTTGCAGTCTCTGAAGTACTCGTTCCAGACGAAGGACCGGCTGTGCTTTGTCATGGAGTACGTCAACGGAGGAGAGGTGAGAGGCTGCGCCGCTGCCACCGCTGTGTTTTCTATCAACGCTTTCTTAACGTTTTGATGCTGCCTCACTTAATGACACGACATTATTGCTTGTTTCAAGAATTATTCAGGAGGGTTGATTAGTGCATAATACACTCTTTTCTCTTATTATGATTTGCTCTTATCCAGGCTGGGAAATTATCTCTTCAATTAATTTTAACAGCTACTCAGATTCTATACCAGAT
>OMLB01015304.1:0-15323 GCA_900302555.1 Myripristis jacobus
TTTTTTTTTCTTTTTTTTTTTTTTTTTTTTTTTAGGTTGTTGTTGGTCTCTCCCTCCACTGGAAACCTCATCCTCTTTTCACCCCTCTTGCTGCTCTGTCGGCTTTTTGCTCTCCCTCTGCCCTCCCCTTGATAGCTGCCTTCATCCCAATAATTATATACTACGTATAGAAACGAACCATTTGCATATGCAGCACTCCTTTTGTCTCCACCACAGGAGTCCTTTCCTTTTAGAGGTATTCAGTACTGCAGCGACACACACTAACACAAACATGAAGTTCATGTGAATCACAGCTTTGTTTATCCTAAGCACACTGTGTCTTTAGTCGATTGGAGTGAAGGAGGAAGAGGGACGGAGAAGAACAAAATAAAGGAACTAAGGGGATGGAGAGAGATGAGGGGAACAGATACCAGGGAGAGAAGAACAGGGCGTCTGGAGAGAGATTAGTAATACAAAGAAAGCAAGAGATTTGGAGCAAAGGAAAGAAAGGGAGCATGAGCAGCTGGTGAAGATGAATGAGGAGGCAGCAAGGAGCAAAAAAGCAACAAACTGAGATGAGGGATTCTTTTATACAGTCTACTGTGCTCCCATCCCCCCTGGTCTGCTTGGTTTAAAACCAGGTCAGCAGAGATGCTAACTGGCTTGCAGATTCACCCCCTCTTCTGTCTCCATCTCTGCCTCTTTTAAAGAAACAGCCACTCAGTGACCTACAAATTATTTTTTCCTATGAGGCAATCACATATAACATCCCTGCCTGTATTAAGCCTTGGTAGAAATCAATAAATCATATAGCAGTGTGGGGGGAAAAACAGAATGCCGTCTTCACTGTTTCCTCTGTAAAATCATTAGGTATGTGGAGAAATGCAACAAAGTGTGCAGGTTTGCATCTCAGATTTGCACAAATCAAACAAAGAATGTGCTTTATGGTTCTTTGTCTTGGCTTGCCTTTGCAGTCTCGTGCCTCACGTGTCCACCTCGCTCCCTTCCCCTTCTCTGGACCCTCCCCTGCTTCACATCATTGCATAATACTGGTTCCCAACTTGTGCTGCTCTTTGCCAGTCATTTCCTTCCCCTCCTCCCCTCCCTGTTCTATATGTGAGCAAAACCCCTCTCTGGGTGACCCAGTCATGACTTTATAGTCGAGAACATTTTGTGACCATTGGACTAACAAAAGAATGCAAATGGGCTCTGCTTTTTTGGCACTTCCCCTTCTGTGTCTGCTGCACATAGAAGGACTGCCTAGCACGTGCCATTTGACAGCTCCTCCCCCAGCTCCGCCTTCAGCATGAGCAGCTGGGAGCTTATTTGTCGTGCCTCTGTGTGTTTACATGGAAGCCCGGCCCCCTTTTTTTTTGCTGAGTCTGTCCCCTGATCAACAGGGCTAAACTTTATTTCCTGAACCTGCCTCACACTGAAGTAAACAAAGAACTCAGGGCTGTAAAAACTTAGTCTAGTTAGTGTCGACCTGCTGTATTAACCTCTTACTAAAAAAACGAACAAAACAAAAATAGTATTCTTGATTTATCTGCCGTTTGGAATATCAAGTTACCATGGGTGTCGACAGTGTTGAAGACATGGTGCAGATGTGGAAGCAGCAGCCCCGGCTCGACTGGCTAACAACGCTTCTCTCCCCCTTCTTCCCCTCCAGTCAGCCTCAGCCAACCCCGGGACAGACCCCAATGGTGTCTCCACGGGCTGAGACCACCCCGATCCCTGTTCCCACCCAGGTCCGCAACTACCAGCGCATCAAGCAGAACCTCTCTAGCAGCCCCACTACCACACTCTACAGCTCCCCCAGGTAAGAAGCGTCTTTGCAAGAAGCGCCCTCGGGGCAGTTCACTTCACCCCTTAGTGATCCGTCCTGCAGTATGCACCTGTGTTGCAACTCAAAGCTTGTGACATATGTTTTACCCACAGTTTGGGTGTGGCGAGCAAAAAGATCAGATTAGGTGGTGAAAATGCCAACTGTTATTTCATCAGCCATCAGGTTTTGCTGAAGTTACATCAGCCAAATGTCTGCTAGAGCTCATGATGTTTCCACCTGTTGCTGGGAGGGATTTTTGGGGGTTTAGTGCGAAGACAAAGCAGATGGAAGGGCAGAGAGACAGATAAGGGTGGCCTTTATTTCACAGGAAGATTAGTTCTGTTGTTCCTATTAACAATCTGTTGTCTGCTCAAAAGGAGAGCACCTCAGGGAGGGTTTATGCCTGTCTATTGTGTTTGCTCATGTGTTGCTTCTTAGCATTCTGTATATCTGCTCTTTAGTCCTTGTATGCCAAATGTAACAGCATTGTTGTGTGTGGCCTGTTTTCATATCTTGGTTTGCTTGTTTTGCCAGTTAATCTGTCCTGAGGTGACTGTAGTCTTGAGGATTAGGGTTAGTTTGAAGTTCCTGGAGTAGCACCTAGTCTGCCCCTCTTTGCACCTATGAGTGACAGCAGATCCTGCCCCCTTTGCCCCAGTGCTATCCCCTGCAGCAGGCTCGCTGTCCACCTGCTCCACTTTCCAGTCCCCTTGGCCCGTAAGTCTACCCAGGGCGGATTACAGCTCTGGCACCCTGTCCCTTTGACCCAATAGAGGCTCTTGTTAATGGGTTAGTCCTTCCCGTTCTGGCCATGGGGAGTGAGAAGCTGGCAGACACCTCTAGGAAACTCTGTCATTATGTAGATCGTAACTCATCCATGTTTCTGCAGTTAAAACTTTTAACAAGGTAGTAAACTGACACGCAACAATGAATCAGGAGGGGAGGAACAAGTTTATCCTGATCATTTGAAATAGTTGTGAAGATTTGATATGATTTCACTGCCATGTGAATCTGCCTTGTCTGGAATTAGTGAAGTAAAACAAATGCAGCTGCTGAGCCAGTGATTTCAGTGAATTTTCCTATGTGAATGCCTTTCATCAAACATAGAGGTTGGGTGTAATGCAATAATGACATGAGATTCTCCCATTTTAGTTAACAAGTAGGGCTGGAGGTGCATATCCACAAAAGAATTGTTGTGATAGACTTACAAGACAAACAACATAGTGGCAGTCTGCCCAGGAAGTGCTCCCACATGCTTGCTTTCCACGTGACTGGAAGCTCGTGCTTGAGGCATTAAACTTGCAGCATTTCAGGATAGTTTTTGCAGCCAAAACCACAAGTGTTGACTAACTGGAGAAACGGGCTGAAATGAGCCAAAGCAGAAAAAAAAAGAAAACAGCGGGGTGGGAGAGTTCAGCTGAGCAACTGAAATGCTGATTGATTTCCAGCAGTTTTATTGAAAACTGTTTTTATAATTTAGATGGGCAATTGACTGTTCAACACAGTAGATCAAGTTTAAATTGGTTCTTCTCTCTACATGCTACAAAGATTGAAATAACTTTCTCTTGTCAAGATAACACCCTACTTTATATAATGCTTTTGTGATGTGTGTGTGTGTGTTCTCCAGGTCTGGCACAGTGAGGCGTTCTAACACTAGTCCTATGGGGTTCCCTAAGGCGGCGTCAGGGTCCCCCAGCTCTGCAGAGGTCCCTCAGACGGTGGGCCGGCGTCTTTCCACCGGCAGCTCCCGTCCCTACTCTCCCTCACCTCTCGGTAAGCACATGCCCCGACATGTTCCCAAGCTCAGCAGCTCCCCCCCGACACTTTTCACAAAGGAAATTGGCTCGTATTGTATAGTGACCGTAGTTAGAGATGACAAGATGATGTTTAATTTTGCAGTGGGCACCATCCCTGAGCAGCTGGGTCACTGCTGCTGTCACCTCCAGGGTCACGAGTCTCGCAGCCGGAGCTCCTCAGGAGGTGAGTTCACTGGCAAGACTTAAAGGGAAAAAAAAGCCTCCTGTCATTTAGGTAGTACTCATCCTGGCTAACATTCTTAAAAATAACTGCTTTGTTTCCACTCAAATAGGGTTTAAATCACTTCACAGTTGTCACAAAATGTTAGCACAGAGAGCTTAGGCCACACAAGAAAATAGTCAAACCATTAGTAATTATAAAAACAGCCAACTTTTTACACCATTTCTGGCTGTAAAAAAAGTGTGCTGTACATCATCACACTGAAACTTTCTTTATTTAACAACTCTAGTGGCTTAAGGTGATTCTTTTTAAGAACGTTAGCTGGGGGACCACCTCAATGGCAGGAGGCTAACTGTTAGCATTTGGACCATCCAGCCAGTATCCAGCACTCGGTAACAATAAGAGGAAGATAGTACCACTACTGTGCTGCATAACAGCTAGGGGGGGAAGTCAGATAATGTAAAATTTTGGGTGAACTGAGTGAACTATCCCTTAAAGATAGTCTGGACTCTCCGTTATTCTATGCTCTGTGACTATAGAGGATAATAGATTGGGTAATCAGTATGCTGCCAACATTTAGCTGTACCAGTGTGGACCCTTTGTTCTCTTAAACAAGGTGAAGGCAGTTTGGGTCATGGCAGCAGCAAAAAGTATCAGGATACAGTCAGGAAAAATGGAGCAGAAACTGGAATATAGCAGAAAGCTGTGGATTGCTGTGGACTGTTTGAAATATGTGTAACAGTCTACATTCAATGTTTGGCAAATGAGAAGGATATGAAGAAAGAGGAATATCATGTAACAGCATCTAAATACCTACAGGATGTGCAAACGTGTCATGTTCATGTTAAACGGGCCCTCAGACAGCTGTGAGGACAGCAGGTGACTAAGTGTGTACATGTACGTTATATAAGACTCTTCGCTGTTCACCACACTGTTCCTTTCTCTCTTGCATTCTTTGACATCGGTTTATTATTGACAAAAGCCCCATGAGTCAAGGTCTTTTTTAAACGTCACCGGTGTTCCATTAACACTGCATCATCACTGCCCCAAACACACACACAGACACACACACACGCGCACAGGCACATGTGTACTCAACCATATGTGTTACAACTGCCTTACTGTTTGTATCAAGAGGTTTGTCGTCATGGTGATGTTTATTAATTTTTTTTGTAAAGAGAAGGAAACTGCATCTCACTGTGCAGACGATGCCTTGGCCAGAAAGGATATAGTACTTTGTCTCCTATTTGTGAAGCCATGCAAACCAATATAGATTTTATGACCTAGAGAGTCAGCCTGTGGAAAATTTCTGGGCTATTTTTTGTCAGCATATTCAGCAGAAATCCTGTGAATGAGCAAGGAAGCTCATAAAATCCTGGAACTAATGGCATGTTTTCCCTACTGCTGCTATTTTTTGCTCATCACAGGAGAGCGAAAATGTTTTCAGACCCGAGGAACACCTAGCAGTGAGAGGTTCACAGACACTTAGCTCTGTCACTATCCAGAGTCAGTCTATGATTCATGTAATTCTCCTGACATTAAACATCCACCATTTGTGACATTTTCATGAAAAAAATACTCTTATTTTCAATTTAAATAAAGAGGAATCCATCCTGCTGCAAGGCAGGAAGGACCTTGTAGGTTTTGACCAGGGTGATGGATATTTTCTGAGCACCTTTAAAATACCAAAAAAGACATTTCCTTACCTGGCTTTGTAAACAGGAGAGTGCTGTGTGCAGTGGACTTTATGGGGCATTCAATTACTCAAAATGTAGTGAGTTACATCCCACTGGTGCTTTAAAAATCACATCAGGCGCCGTTGTTGTTTGATGATATAATGCAGTTTGGTTGATGACACCTTGCTCAGCAATGAACTGGCTGTTTATTGGAAGCCCATAGTCCTAATAATGACAACTGGACCCCTCCTGCCCCACCAGGCTCCCCCGTCCCGTCCTCCCAGCTCCTGGGAGCTCGGCTTCAGAGCGCCCCCACCCTGACAGAGGTCTATCAGACCAGGCAGAAGCTCCACAAGCAGCTGTCAGACCCCGTGCAGCCTTCCTCCTCCTCCTCATCTTCCTCCAGCCACTCACCCCAGCTTGGCCGGCCCGCCAACCTTGGCTCCTCCCCCACCAAGCTGCTGGGGTCTTCTCCACGTTCCTCCGACTGGCTACAGAAGTCCCCACTGCCCACCATCATCGGCTCCCCCACCAAGGTGAGCAGAGGCATTAACAAGTATATGGCAAGATGGATTAGTGGAGGGAAAAACTTCATGCAGATCTTTTGCTTGAAGAGTTTCTTGGAAACGAAAACCAAACAGAAAAACACTTTCACCAAATTCTGCCATACAACAAAATGAAAAAGAAACACTCTCGTTTCTGTTTTGAAAGATGGACAAAGTATTTATATTTATACACTGAGTGCACAATATATTAAGAACACCAGGTGAATCCAAGTGATAGTTGTAAACTTCCTCCTGACTTCACTCATTAAACCTTGACATTAATCATGAAGGGAAAATGCAGGTAAATTAGAAGAGAAAAAAAACCATATCCTATGGTAACAATTTCCTCTTTTTATATTTGTTGTCATTCAGACCATTTCAGCGCCATTCAAGATCCCCAAAACACAGGCATCCTGTAACCTGATGGCTCTGGCAGACAACCCCATCCCCACCAAGACGCTGGCAGATGCGCGGGATATCTGTGCCCACCACTGCAGTCCCTATCCCAGTGGACGCCAGGCCGTCCCTGAGGCCAGCAGGACCTTCGGCAGGTGGGACAGTCTGAAAGCTGCTCGTTCAGAGGCCATGGCTTTGTTCAGACTGCAGGCAAATCAGATTTGTTTCTCAAATCAGATTTTTAAGACAGACTATCTGTGGTGTTATTTGCAAGTGATCAGATTGGATTTGCGTGTCCTGATATCACCAGTGTATCTACATGGGTTGCTGTGGTAACGACGTAGGCGTCAGTAATGTACGCTGGTGACACAGTTTTCCAGTGCGGAAGCATGAGAAATGGAGATCCGTCATGTTGCCCTCCAAGCTGTAGTGCTGTCAAGTCACAGAGCAGAGCTCCTCTGTCACACCAGTCAAACTCACACAGAGGAGGCTGGTACATGTTGCATGCTGCTCAGCTGCTCTGATGTACTTCTGTCACTATGGATTTAATGTTTTCATTGTGTGTGATGTTGTGAATGATGCAAAAGACAGTTTGAAATTGGATTTTTAGCAGCCAGGCTGAGACACATCTGTAGAAATCCAATTGGAATTGCATTTCAAACCACCTCCAGATGTGGCTTTGATCTATGAACGAATGTTGGCGCAAAACAGCAGCATCAGCAGGTTCAGTTCAAAACACTGATATCAGTACAAGCGTTAAAACACCAAGTGTTGTCTCCGCTACATACAGTTGGTGTCTGATACAGAATTCACTCTTCAGATACCAAAATTTCTCTAAAAATAAAAAAATACCAAAAATTTTATGGTTGCACATTCCCAAATGTGAATTTACTCAGTTTAATCTTTTTTTTAACATTTTTTAATTAACAACACTAATTATAATGGTAATAGTAACAAATATATTTTTTATGCCCGCTAGTCAGATGCAGCTAGCAGTTTGAAGAGTTTATTTGGGCTCTACTAATTTGTGGTGGGCATTTGTCATTACTTTTGACAGTTGATCGACAAAATGACTAATTGTCAGTGAAAATAATGGTTAGTTGCAGCCTTGCTATGGAGTGACATGGCCCAGGTTAGTGACTGGGCCACGGTGACTGTGTAAATTATACTGAACACCAAATCAAGAAATGAAGGTCTTGGTGAGTCTGGAGTAAGAAAGGGAAACCCTGTGTTATGCTGACCCTGCAGTCTGTCCATTCTACCTGGAGGTGTCACTTTTCTGCTGTTGGATGTTTTGCTGATGCTCTCTGCATTGTTTCCCTGCAGGTCTGTCAGTACAGGCCGTCTGTCTGAGCAGCCAATCAGAATCACTCTGGGTGGACAACCCTATCAGGGCAGCACCGACAGCCTGAACACAGAGCGACCCATGGACACAGGTACGTTGCTGTACACACTGTGTCCCGTGTTGTGTTTGTCTCAGGTGTGTGTATATGTATCTCTGTAGCTATATTTTGGCAGCATTTTGTTTGACATTTAATTTAGTCAGCTTACTAGCTTATCTTGATTCAGACATTTAAGTCTCTTACCCTAGTTACTGTAACCAACGAGGTGAGCAGGGGCTAATTTACTACTACAACATTAGCCAACTCTTCTCTACATACAGCTGATTACCACTAGTTCAGTAAAAACAAATTTAATTCACTGTGTGTCTAATTACATATTATGGCTGGGCAGTGTAACAATATTACATTGATATAGTGATATAAAGCTCAATATTGTCTGTGATTTTGGATATTGCAGTATGTTATGACATCAGTGTTGTCTTGTCCTGGTTTTAAAGGCTGCATTACAGTAAGGGGATACAATTTTCTGAACTTGTTAGTCTGTTGTATTTGTTCTGTTATTTATCTCCACCTGCTTGGTCATCATAAAAAATATTGTGATATTTGTTTTTGTTGTGCATCTCAGCACCTGAAACAAATCTAAAACAAATATTTTACTTGGGCAGCTGTTAATTTATAATATAGTCAGTATGCAGGATATACTCAGATATAAACCAGCCTTCTTGCCCGCTCTCCTCCAGCCCCTGCAGGTCCCACTGTACTGGCCCAGGGTGGGTCAGCGAGCCCCCGTACCGTCCTTTTCACTGTGGGTTCACCGCCCAACAGCAGCACACCCCCAACCTGCAGCCATCTTGGCACCCGGCCACGCACCACCTCAGGTATCAAACTGCAGCAGCCCACAGACAAACTTACCACAGAAATATATCTAAAGTTTGAAATGAGGAGTCATGTTGTCTCTCCCCTCGCTGCCTGTTCTCCCAGTGGGCTCCAACAGTTCGGCCGGCTCCCTGTGCTCCACCAGTGGTCGGGTTTATGTCGGCTCTCCTCCTGGCATGGCCATGGGCTCCTCACCTCCAGGAGGCTGTGGGGTGGCTCAGGCCATCCCTGTGGTGGAGGGGGCACCCAGCAGCCTGCGCTATGTCCCCTATGGGACCTCCCCACCCAGCCTGGATGGATTTATCACCTTCGAAGCCCCAGAGCTGCCAGAGGAAACCCTCATGGAGGTGAGAGAGCGGGGAAATGTTGGCTGTGTGTGTTGAATTGACCAGAGCCAATAATCCTGAAAAATGGATGTGCTCTTGTCACATTCTGTTGTATTCTAACCTTTGTGTTTCCTGTTGCAGCGTGAGCATACAGACACCCTCATGCACCTTCGCATGATGCTTTCTTTCACCGACTGCGTCCTGGAGATGGCGGCAGTGCGAGCCGGGGGGACGGAGCTCGGTGTGTCGGCCGCCTCCCTCTATCCTCCCCAGGACAGCGTGGTGGTGGATCAGATCAGTCAGCTCAGCAAGGAGTGGGGGTAAGGAAACACTCAACAAGGCTTGACAAACACTTTGTTACAGGCTCTTGTTTTTGATGTAGTGAACAGGGGAGTGTCTGAAAAATGGGATGAGATGGACTATTACAAAAGTCACTTTATACAGCAGAATGTATTTTTTGTATTGACTTGTTTCACAGAATCATCATGCAGTAGATGACTTTCTGCCTAGTAGAACCCATACTGAAAAACAGAGAACTAGGAATAACATTTACAGGTCTTCATTTAGTCATGGCATGCCCTGGAATCTGCATCAGGACCACAGTGGGAATCCTGAAAAATTATTTTACAAGTCACATCGCTTCTGAGAAAGTTACACCACAATAGAATTTACATATGGGATGAGGGCATTGATCTGCTTAGTACAGATCAATGGGAACACAAAGCTCTGCAGTAATACGGTCTGACCTTGTGTGGTTCTGCTGCCCCCTACAGGCAGGTGGAGCAGCTGGTGTTGTACATGAAGGCAGCTCAGCTTTTGGCCTCCTCTCTCCATCTGGCCAAAGCTCAGATTAAATCAGCCAAACTCAATCCTTCCACCGCCGTCAAACAAGGTAAGCACAGCATTCAGTTTGTAATCTCCTGCCCTGCCTTTTTAATGGGGGGAGAACTGAATGTTTCCTATTTTGACACACTGCGACCCATCAGAGAGATAATTCTGAAGCCACCATCAGCTACCATTTTCAAAACCCAAAGAAGAAAGCCGTTGTTAAAGTAGAGAGTGGTCAAAAGCCTTCGTTAAATCAATAAAGAGAGCAGCACAGTGTTAAAAAGTGTGTTCAGTAACATGTGACCCAAGTAATTTTTGCAAGACAAGATAGTTTTTAGATTGGACAATAATTACTTAATTCAGATTTGCTACCACCTTTATGGAGGGGAAGAACTTAGGCAGTCTTCCAAACTGTAGGAATGATGCCAGAGGTAATGCTGAGACTGAAAATATGAGTTATATACTCAGAAATTAGCTGTCATCTCCTATTGATTTTTGCACATCAGTGCTGCATAGGGCATGAGCTACCATGGCACTGGAGACCGGAGACTATCAAATAACTGAGAAAATGCAGCAAAATGATTGTAAAAGCAGTGCAGATTTCATAACCATCATTTATCTGAGGAAGCAACATAGGCAAGTAGTGGAGTGCTACTATTGTTAGAGGTAGATTTGACGATTTTCCAAAATGTACTTTACAGCAGCAGTGCAGTTACTCCTTAATTCTCTAAAGATAAGCAGGTGACAAGGGTCGTTGGTGCACCTTGCCAGAGCCCATGCTTTGTTTCTGCAACAAAATAAGATAGAAAGCTCAGCAGTGAACCAGGCAGTGGAGCTACATTTTCTTCTTGTCTTTTTCAAAGGTGCAGCGTTAAAAACATTAGTAAAATAACTGAAAGATAGCTCAGGATCAGGAAGTTTGAGTGTGGACTGTGGAGTCAAAGTCATGTACAAAAGCCTGATCATTGAAATTTTTTTAAGTTTCTTCTGACCACAGTGTGTGAATTAGCTTTCCTGTTTCACATTTCTAATGCAAACAATCGGCCAGTGGTCACTAACTCTAAGGCCAAAAACACCACAGGCAGGATATTTCTCTGGTCTGTTTGAGAATATTGAGTCAGTTCAGCCTGACTGAGATGACTTGGATAAATCCTTCAGGTTGGGGCGAGTGGAATTTGAAATAAGCTGTGTAAAATGAAGTTTGTGAAAAAGTACTTTAAGATTATTAGATTTTGAGGTAAGACTGTGTAATCTGAGATCACCAAGGATAGTCACCTTGTGATCAATCAATAGTGCGATTAATTTACCTAATTTTTTTAGGTTTTCTGATGGGGCAGAAGGAAGTCTGTAGACACCAGTTAGTATTAATGAATTATTATGTTCCTAATCAGTTTGCAACAAAAATAAATATTTAGGATAATAAGAGATAATTTTACATACAGTACATTTCACCACCGACACCAGCTTTACTAGCTCTATCTGCTCTGAAAATATTAAAACCACCAAAAGACACAGTTTGATTATCATTATTATTTTCCAGCCAAGTCTCTGTTAAAATCATAACATCTGGATGAGTTTGAGATAGTAGGACATTTAAGTGATCATGTTTGTATAACTTAATAAACTACGCATATTTATAAGTAGGAGACCAAAACCTCTTACACTTGTGCATCATTTAAATTTGCATGTGAAGTGATGAATGAAGAAGACCCAGAAGTAGTCAGCTTTAGAACTGAGAAAGTTCACTTCCCTGAACCTTTATTGATCTGAGGAGATGAGGATTTAGGACAAGGAGACAAGGAGATGTAGTACTTGATAATTTAAGGATGTTTTTTCTACTATTTTGCACACATGAGATATAGTTGAGTTTTTAAGTTGTATCACGCTAAAGTCCGTCACCTTCTTCTCTCAGTGGTGAAGAACCTGAATGAGCGTTACAAGAGCTGCATCTCGCTCTGCCGGCGGCTGACCGACAAACTCAACCACTTCTTCTCCGATAAGCAGCGCTTTGTCGACGAGATCAACAGCGTCACCGCCGAGAAGCTCATCTACAACCACGCCGTGGAGATGGTGAGTGTCAGACACCGCGAGGAACTTCAGGAGACTTGAAGGAACACAACAAGTCTTAGGAGACACGAGTCCCATCTAACACTCCGATCCCAAGTGTCTCCACAGGCTTTTTACGTTGTGTAGATCAGTGTTACCCTAGCACCAAAACAGTAGTTTGCAAAGAGCACATATAAAACACTACTGTGTGTGTGTGTGTCAGGTTCAGTCAGCAGCTCTGGATGAGATGTTCAAGCAGACGGAGGACATTGCCTACCGTTACAACAAGGCCGCCATGCTGCTGGACGGCTTGTCCAAGATCCTCCAGGACCCCGCTGACATCGAGAACGTGGTCAAGTGTGAGTACCATCCTGCACGCAAACACACTCTCACATCTTCCCTCACGCAGCCCAAAACACACAAAATGTGATGGGTATTATTACATTAACCGGCCGTCAATAGATTGTGAGGAGCTTTTTTATTTTTACAAATGAGTTTGAACATGAAATCACTTTATCTGGCAATTTATTATACCAAAAGAATTTTTTTAACTCACTTTAATTATATTTTGACCATTTATGACATTATTTGACATTTGGTACATTAAAAGATGCTGCAGACTACTTATAGTCCCTGTCACATACAAGTCAGAGCCCTAAGTAATGTAGTAGTGATATTTATTTATCCAGGGAAGCATGACTGCCTGTTTTTTTTCCCCAGTAGGATATGAGGTAGACCAGGCACTCTATTTAGGAGCAGTGTACTTCACATGACTTGTGCCGACTGTCCAGTAAAAATAAACCGCTCAGGGTTTCCCACAGGAAATGTGCTAGTCAGGGGAAAAGGCACTGAGGGTGGGGATCACACCAAAATAAACGAGGTTGGGAAAAGACGTCATGTTTGTGTTTTCATTCAGACATTTCAGCTGACACCTGAGCAAATTCTCTTGATTTCTTTCAAGAATATAGGGGAAAAGGCAATCAGCAAATTAGCAAACAAGAGATTGTCAGTTTTAAAAAAATATAAGAAAATTACTGGAAAATTATAAGAACAAAGAGTACCAGTAAACTGTATGATCAGTGATGCTGGATCCATGAGATTTCTTGCGTTTAAATCCTTATTTAACCCTTTGAAACCTGAGCAAATTAACGTAATTTCTTTCAAAAACATGCGAAAAAAGATGTGGAGCAAATTAGTAAGAAATTACCCATAAATTTGCAAGAAGCTACGAAGAAGTTATAAGAAAATTACCAAAAAAAATGACACAAAACAGCAAAAAAATATACAAAAAAATCAGAAAATTAGCAAAAAATAGTAAAGAAAATGACAAGAAAACTATATTTATAATTAAGAATATTTATTTAAAATTAAATTACAAGAAAATAACCACAAAATTACTCACAAAAAAAAACTAAAAAGAAAAAGAAATAAACTGATTTTTTTCCAGAGGGAGAAAAAAAAAACCTTTCAAAATAAATGCCCGCAGGCTTGTGGGATTCAGAGTCAAATATACAAGGGACTTACCTGTTTGACAGCACATGTTGAAAGCTTATGGTGCTCACATGCCGTAAAAAGTCACGGTGTGTGTGTGTGTGTGTGTAAAAAAGACGTCCTTACAGGTGTTTGTATTAACACCTGGACGCCTGCCAACATTTAGACAGCAACAATGTCTCCAAAATAATCTGCTCAGGGAAAATAAACTCATAAATAATGGATTTTTTAAAGGAATTATTCAGTTTCTTTTGTTATCATCAATGGAAACCCTGAACATTAAATGGGATTTTTTCACACATCGTCTCACACAGAACGTGCAACATGTATTGATGAGTCTTTTTTTGTGTGTTTCCTCTGCAGACAAAGCCAGCGTGGACAGGAGGATCTCTGCCCTGTGCTACTGTACTGTCACACTGTACGAGTAGCAGCCCACACACACACACACACACACACACACACACACACAGAGTCCCAGCCCTTCCCAGAGGGACCACGTTCAAAGATTATTGACTACAATCCTTGGAGCCCCCACCGTTCCCTCCTGTAGCAGCTCAAGCACTTTTCCTTTGGTCAGTCTCGTCTGTACTTTCATCCTGCATCCAGAAAAACCCAGTTACTCTACTTTTTGCATCACAGACTGAACTGCCGAGAGCAACCGATGCACAAATTTACAACCAAAGATGACAACGGATCCTGAAACAAAGGCTACAAAACCGGATGTGGACTTAACATGTGCACTCTTAACTGAACTGAGTTTTCTTTCTTTTTTTCTTTTTTTTTAGTTTTTTTTACACTAACCTTGATGATGACGACAAACCACATGATCAAAAGATTTAAAAACACGAAATGTCCACCGTTCAGGATATTCTTCACTTTTTTTTGTACCAGAAGAAAAACAGGATTGACAGGACAATGAGAAGCTCCATTAAGCTTCAAGAGACTTAATCTACCCACGACGCTGTTTCTCTTTTTAAATCTCGCTTACTACAGTATATTGATGGTTATTATTTACTCTGTGTTTTACTTGTTATTGTTCTTATTTATTGGCTCAGAAGAGTACGGATGTTTCAGCCTGCTGCCTTGTCTCGAAAACCTCAAGTTATCAAAGCGGAAGGAAATTAGCAAAAGGCAGGCAGGCCAATCACTGTAACAGATTCCCTGCACGCAAAATGTACATTTTACATATAACACAGACTCCTGTTGACACAAACGGAGACATCAGCAAACTAGACAGCCTCAAAAGCAAAAGGAACCTGTACATTTGTAATTAATTTCTTTTTTTTTTTTTCAACTGTTAGCTCAAGCACTTTATTGTCGATCGAGGGAGGGCGCGCATCTGTCAGAGTTTTGAGGAGAGAAATGTGAAGGCTGCGAGTCGCCGCGCGTTCACACTGCGAGCAACCCTGTCCACAAGTCACTAGAAACGTCTGGATTTCACGTCTGCTGAGAAAACGGTTGAGCTTTCTGCGCCCATCAGCTGTCAACAGCCAATCCCATTTCTGCTGTTCTTTTTTGTTCATGAAGTCCAAAAAAATAAGTCCAAAGTGGATGACAGCCACTCCCAGCCGGCATTGCTCTCAGTGTGAAAGCACAGTTAAGGCTTGCGGTGAACTAAGGGGTGAAAGTGTCTCGCCCTGTTGGTATTTTCACGTGGCCCGAGGGCTCCTGCGGGACTGTGACACGTCAAAAAGCTTTGAAAAAGACAGAGCAGAAAATCAGAGCTTGAGGAAAAAACTCATCCTGGGACACTGAAGCTGCGGCAGGACCTTAAACCGGGTGGAAGCTCTGGTTTGTCCACATAAACCCCCGACAGAGCGAATTATGAAATCGAATGGTCAAATTACTTGAGAAGTTACCTTAATAAGTTTCATTTTACTAAAATAATACAGCTTTTTTATGTTCACTTGTCAGTAACTGTAGCTAATTTTTAACAATACTTGATGTTTGCAAACCTGTAAATATTTGTATGTGGTGCATGTTATTATTTTTTTTAATTTTTTTTTTTTTTTTTT
>OMLB01015304.1:15343-35658 GCA_900302555.1 Myripristis jacobus
GTACATGTGTGTATGTTTATTTTTTTTTTTAATTTTTTTTTTTTTTTTTTGGTTTTGGAGTGAATGTGTGAGATCACAGTTTGAGTTTTAGGCTTCTGATGCCATCGGATGCCCTGCCTGTCAGTGGAAGAGCACAAATCTTTATATGTACATAGATGAATTTGATACATTTTACTCATGTCTGCCAAGGGTTTGATAGGAAACCTATTCTGGCACAACAGGAGTGTGCCAAGAAAAGGAAAACAAAAAAAAAAATACAATAAAAAAAAAATGAATAAAAACCACATGGCAGCTCCAAAACTTTCCACATAACTCTTTCTACCAGGACTGTTCATTATGATGTCCACAGATTTCTGTATGGAGCTCAAGTCTCACATGTGTGTGTCCAGCCCGGTTTCATGACACTTTGTGAAATGAGCACGATGCAAAAAAAAAAAGAAAAAGCCTCTGATCACGCGGTTTATTGTCACATAACCCCTTTTTCAGTGGAGGAATGTAAATCCTCACGTAAATAGTGTCCACAGTTCCTGCTCATTTCATGAAATCTTGTGAGACTTTGTTGATTTGTCACAATCAGTACTGCCTATTCTGCATCCAGTTCTCCTCTGCTTTCCCCAAGTCATGCACTGCGCTCCTCACAGTGTGTATCTATCTATGTGTGAGTGTGTGAGTGTGTGTGTGTGTGTATGTGCGCGTGTGCACGTGCACTCGCCAGGTGTGCGTACGGCCAGTAGTGTACCCAGTGGAAGATGGAGAAGGAGGTGCCTTCTTGATGAAAGCAGACATGCTCCTGTGTACAGGTGTGAATAAACTCTCCTCTCTGTGTAGAAATGCATGAACCGGCTGCCGGGCCTGTTCTGTTCTCCCATGTACTGTTCTTTTTTCTAAACATATCTGGGTTTCCTGTGAACGTTCGTTTTGCGCTCCCTCGTCCTCGTCATGAGCACTCTGCACCACACAAAGCCTTTTACTGCACACCGAGTGGAGAGAGGAAGGAAGGAATTAGAAAAAAAACAAAAAAAACATCAAAAACTCACCTGAAACTCTGAAATCCTACCAGAACCCATGCTGTAGATTTAGGCCACACTCCCTTGGTACCGTTTTGTTTGTTTCTTTAGATAAAGCATGGGTACCAACACCTTTTCCTTCGTAGAGCCCGTAGGATCTTGAATGTATGTGCCCTGTTTTGCGCCTCTCCAGCTTGACCCGAATGCATTTTGATCAATCCCTGCCGTCGGATCTTTGTCTGAACTGACCCTGAAGATGCAACAAGTTTCCACGCACCTGATTATCTTTTTTTTCCTTTTTTTTTTTCCAGTGAGAAATGTTGATGTTCTACTTGTGTCTTTCACCGAGGGTATCTCTCTTTGTTCTTTATGGAACTCAAATGCAGTCTTTGTTATTAAAAAGAAAAAAGTGAAAGTTGCCCCATTGTCTTTTTGTTCTTTGTTTGACTGAGTCTGAAGAACTGAGAGAAAAACAAAAACAAACAAACAAACAAAACAGGTCAGTTGGTTTGAGTCAACACCACACACCAACATTTTTTTTTTAATGTACAGCTCAGATTTAATTTTATGTCTTTTTCAGACTCATATTTACACTTATGTTGAATGGTGACTTTTTTTTTTTTTTTTATCATTTATTATACCACCTCAAATGCATCTTCTTTAAAACACCAACATTTCATGCAACTTATGCTCATTGTGGTCAGGTCATCAACCATGATTTTACGTTTGGAGAAATACATGTTCAGTACAATTAATTACCTGCTGATAACATAAAAGTTGTTTAAAATCAACAATATAATAGCTGTGGAAATGAGTTTTTCCAACAGGTGACGTCATTATTTTTATTCAATTTACTCAGCTGATTCTAGTTTAATACATCAGGTTCTGTCAAAAGTCAAATTTGATTAAAAAAAAAACAGTTTTTCTTCCTTTGTTTTGTTACTAAGTAGTAACATAACTGATATATAACTCATATTCTTGTACTGATAATATTAGGCTCTGATTTATTTCTCTTTGGGCTATTGAGTTAAGCAACCTGATTAGTCCTGCTTATTCCAGTAATGCACCCCCATTATCAATTGGTTGCTATGGTAACATTAATTATTTTTCTCCCTGGTTATTTCTCTCCCTCCGGTGTTGCTTCTACATGCACAAGTAATTTTTCAGTCAGTACGTGTGTGTTTTCAACTCTAGAAGCTGTTTTTAACTGGAATTATGGAAGTACAGTATTATGATGGTGATGTTACAATCCCAATATAGAGCACCCTCTAGTGGATTCTGACCTTTCATACAACAGTCACCATACTGTGTTTCGGCTGCAGCAGAGTGGCCCGCTTGTGTCTTCGGTTGGTTTGTGAATTTAGTGGAGAGACAATACTCTTTTACTAATTTGTATCTCACTTTATTGTTTCACCTGTGCATTGTGTTTATTTTGCAGCACTTCTGATCAGTGCTGTATATTACTGTGCTTGCCTTTTTGTGCCGCACAAATTATTATTATGTTATAATTATTATTATCTTGCGGACTTATTTTCCCAGACACACTTTCAGGTTGTCACTCCTCCCATGTTTTGCTCCAGGTCAGGAATGAATAGCCTCAGCACGGCCGCTATAGTCTCCTAAAGGCGACACAAACAAACCGCAGGGTTTGCCCTGCAGCTACCAGCGTGTCAAAGCCTGTCAGGACGCGCTGACGCCACCGACAGTCTGCATCATAGACCATCATCACAGCACAGCGGTACAGTGCATTCCCACACTTTCGGCACTTAATCATACTGATTTTAATTCTCTTCAGAAATTTACGCCATTTCTATTTGTCATTGTTTCCGAAACACTGCCATCAAGGGGGAGGGGCTTAGCGGAATAGCAATTCGCTCACTTGGTTCTTTGCTAAATTGACACTTCAAAGGACAAATCATCTTATTGTTTCCGTCGTGGGGTGCAACACCAAAACACCAGCGTGTTGAAGTGGATTAAGTGGCGGTTGACTCACTAAGGTAAGCATATACAACTTAAAATACAGACGTTGTCGGTTTATTACATATTAATTTACCTACTACGCCAGGTTTTGCAGTGTCGAGAGCTGTGCTACGCTATATCTGCAGTTACTAACCAGTCAGCTAATGCTAAGCTAAACTTTTCTTCACAATAGCCTTTGGCGAATGTAAATGAAATCCGGAGACTCCGCGGGTCGTCACTTAGCCTACTTGGCTGAAACAACAGCCCAGGTTGCTGTTTGTGTCACAAATAAATGTTTGCGTTTTGCTTCCTAAGGTGAAGGATAGGTGGCTGGTGGAGTTATGTAGTGACTCAGTCAAAGTAACGTTAACATACCTGACTAGCTACCAGCTCGAGTACCGTTAACTAGGTTAACCATTAACTAACTATTATGCCAGACTCAGTTTAAGAATCATTCAGTTTATTGTTGCTTTGTTTATTAACAACTCGTAATAAGACCAACCTAACAGTAGACAGTAACCAGGCAGCCAGTTTGACTGCCACCAGGCTGCTAATAACTACTCTTTGTGGCATTAACATTTTTTACTGGTTTGTTTTTGTTGTGTGTACTGAAGATGTTGATATTTATGCTTGCTTCCACTATAAACAATTAGTTACATGCCAATAGTTAAGCAGTCTTGTATTCTAACGGTGGCATTTTGAATTGGCTGATTTAATATATTTAACCAGAGCCCTTTTGCTCTAATCTTACTTGTATAATATTGTTCTTTGTTACTCTTTGTTCCTTGTTGTGGTTATTCAGTAATACAGCAAGTGGATCAGGATTTCTGAAACCACCTCCCTCCCTAATAACCCCATTGTATGCCGCTGCATACTTTCCCTGCTTACTTTAGGATTCATCATGGAATTTCTAATCTTGCTATCAGCCTAGTTCATTAGCAAAATAATAATAAAAAAAAGTTAGCAAAATGAGAGATTGTATGATAATGAAAACTTTGATCATAGACATCCCCCTCCCCACTGTTATTCCCCCAAATTAGACAAAAGTTAGAGATTGTAATGTTTATACCAATGAAGTATTATTAGGAATTTGGGACCTTGGGACAAACTGTTATCAGCCCCTCCTTCTCAAGGGCGATTTGTAATTTACTAGAAATCCCAAACCAGCCAAAATGTTACAGCCAATGAGGAACACTAGGCATTCACAGAGGATACTCTCACTCATTCATTTCTTTATCTCAAGATGTCTCGAGAGCAGCTGGTGGTGCAGCGGGCAAAGAAGGCCTTCCAGACAGGAAAAACCAAACCTCTGGAATACAGGATCCACCAGCTGAAAAGCCTGTATCGTTTTGTCTCAGAGAGACAGAAGGACATTGCAGATGCTGTCAAAAGGGACCTGAACAAGGTGGGTTACAGTCAGAGTTTAGAGGATGTGTATGTTGCATGTATGTTTATATGTATGTTATATTCCAGAGGGGAAATTTGATCAACAAGTCTGTTAGGTACCAGTTACAACCTGCTACACCTTAGGAGATGTACCATCAGGTCTTTTCTTGCCTTCTGCTTTCAGAGTGAACATGGGACAGAGCTGTTTGAGACTCTGGGACTTGAGGGGGAGATCAACCTGGCTATAGAAAGACTGGCAGAGTGGGCAGCACCACGGCCCGTAGAGAAGAACCTCCTCACCATAGCAGATAATGTTTACGTCCAGCCGGAGCCGCTGGGAGTGGTGCTCATCATAGGAGCCTGGAACTACCCCTGGGCGGTCACCCTGCAACCCCTGGTTGGGGCCATCGCTGCTGGTACGTAGTCCAGGACACTGGTAGATAGGTGCATCAGTGTTACTGCTTCAAAATGACAAAATAAGCCATTAGACATACACTGTGCAAAGCCTGTTAAGAGAGAAGGCCAACCCACTGTCATTACCTACTGTGAGACAGAAAATAAGAGTGCAGTAAAGTCTTCTGGGCATTGGGGCAGTGCTGAGCACTTCAAAATATAGCAGACATTGGGACTAAATGCTGTAAAAATGAACCCTGCTTTTGATTCCAAATATTTATTAGTAACTGGACTGTTACTGTCATTATTACGCAGCACAATATTTATAATGAAGACATAATTAATAAACTGACATTAAATTTGTGATTGGAAAATTTCAGAAGATTTCCAGAAGCATTAGGCTATGTGCTCTGGACTGGTTGCATGGCTGGAAGAAACAAAGATAGCTGAACCTAGTGCAAGCCATGCCACTTGGAATTAGATGCAAAATGTAATAATTTGTGTGTTCAAATGTGCTAATGACCACAAAACAGCACTTTGGTTCACGAGTGGAGTTACCATCACATCTGCTGGGACTCTGAGCTCTGAAAATAACAAGGAAGGCCCAACTGCTTTAATGTGTTCTGGAGTTTTATTTACAAACAACCAAAGCATTGTATGTATGTAGCATATCAATTTCAGTGATGTATTAATTACAGATTACTTGTCTTGATTGATGGTCCTACTTAAGACTGTGCCATCTGATAATGCAGGCACTGCTGTTTAGGTACTGTGAGTTTCTGAATTTCTCAACTTTCTAAAACAATAGTAAATGTCAGGTTTTGGTTGCAGAGAGATGAGATTTTACCCTTAAGTGACCACATAAACTTAATTTTAATCTTCACTAGTGGTTCACTGAAGATTGATATCATCCTTCCATTGTATCTTATTGACTCCTCCCTAGTTATCGGTCTGATCTCTTTTCTTTCATCTTCCAGGTAATGCAGCGATAATAAAGCCGTCAGAAGTCAGCTCTAATTCAGCCAAGGTCATGGAGGAACTCCTCCCCCTCTATCTAGACAAGGTGAAACTCCTGCCTTGTTGTATATTCAAACAAATGATTCACACAAAATTAAAAATTTGGTCATTATCTACTCTCCCCCATCAAAACACAAAACCCCAGTAGTTATCTCACTATCTCTTAGATTTTCTACATCTACAAAACTCTAGTTGCCCTCCGTTGATTTTAACTTGAGTCATTAAACTTAAAACTTGTTTAATTTGAATAACTGCACATACCCTCTGTAGGATCTGTACCCGGTGGTGACAGGTGGCGTGTCAGAGACCCAGGAGCTGCTGAAGCAAAGGTTCGACCACATATTCTACACAGGAAGCGGCACGGTGGGCAAACTGGTGATGCAGGCTGCAGCCCAACACCTCACCCCAGTCACTCTGGAGCTCGGAGGGAAGAGCCCCTGCTACATCGACAAGAACTGTGACCTCGCTGTCGCATGTCGGTGAGGGTCTTTTGAAAGAATTCAGCTGTCTAAAACTCAAAATGCTTTTACACAAGTTAGGTTTTGTATTGTATAATTCTTTTTTATTTTTTTTTATTTTTTTTAATCAAATTCAAGGAGCAGATAACTCAAATTAGTCAGTAATTTTCACACCTGGCCCTGTGAGACTAATGGTGTGGAGACTAAAGGCAACGCAAGGCAAGGCAATTTTGTTTCTATAGCACATTTCATACATGGAGCAGCTCAATGTGCTTTACATAAAAACAAGAAAAATTAAAACAAACAATTGAAAAGAAACAAACATTTAAAAGAAATAATAAAATCCATAAAATAAAAAAAAACAATTGCAGTAGAAAATAATAACAATTTAAATCATTATAGTTAATAAATAGATTATAAAAGTTCAGACAGCAAGAAAGGCAGAAAGAAAGAAAAAAAAATAGACTAAAAAGGAGAATAAAATACTAAACAAGGAATTGTAGTGATAATGTTTACAACATCCACATTAACATTTTCTCTGGCATCAGGGCAGGTTAGAACATGGGGACAGTGTGAGGAGTGCAGATGTTTTAAAAAATGTCAGATTTTATAGTTTTGCGTGGCTTTTGAAATTTTGTCTCTGTTCATACAGCCGTATCACATGGGGGAAGTATGTAAACTGTGGGCAGACATGCATCGCCCCGGACTATATTCTTTGTGAACCCAGCATCCAGAACCAAGTAGTGGACGAGATCAGGAAGAACATAAAGGTCAGTTTCATTTCAAGTTTCATTTCACTATAGTACTGTGTGAACCCTTCACAAAATGTCTACAAATTATTATTCCTTTCCTAGATTACAGGACAGATTACAGTCTCAATACTTTCACCTCCCCATTCACAGGATATGTGCAGTTCTACAACCAGAAGGCACTAAGCAGAGCATTTACCTCCACCAACACCATGTAACTGTCATGATATGCCAGTTCAGAGTCAGTTAGTTCCTCTTTGCCCTATGACTGACCTTTCACAAAGTTTCATGATGTTTTGTGATTCCATTTGGAAGTTAAATGTGTTTTTATGTGAAGCCCCCTCCACTGACACATGCCCCTTTAGTCAGTTGATATGAAAGGTGAATCAGTTCATTCTTGCCACATGACCGTTTCCACAAAGTTTCATACAAATTCATTCATAATTTCCCGAGATATCCTGCTCACCAAAAAAAAAGACAGAGAGTTCAGCGAAAACATACAACCCCCGTTCAGCTAAGAGTGTAGCAATACACCAATTTTTAGATTAAGTGTGATTTTTGACATTGATGTGATGATTCAGTTCTATTTGATTCTTTATTCTGCATTTGTTACACTGTATTCATTGTATTCATAGAGCAAACGAATTATATCCTTCATTTAAAACAGGTCGTCTCATTGAGATTGGGATCTTTTTTTCAAGAGAGATCTGTCTACCAAAAAATAAACATGTGCAGTTTAAGCATAGACAAATTCAGAGATAATTCACATACATAGATGATACAATTTTCACAAATAAGAAAAACATGTGTCATTGCAAATACATAAGTGCAACCTTTTAAAATGCTCAGGTGAAATAAATATATACACACACTACTACACAGCTTATAACTAATGACAGTTTTATGAAACATTGCCGTGCCATATAAACATGTCCTTAGGAAGACAGAAAAACAAAATAAAAACTGCATGAACTAAAACTGCTCTCTACACATCTTTTGCTGCCACTGAGAATGGTTGAGGTAGCGTGAACGTTTTCAACAAAGTCAGAATGACAACTTTCTCACGGGATACAACAAGTTTTTTAAACTAAAAATGTGTACAAACAGAAAATTAATGTGTCTTAAATGTGTTAGTGTGTTTCATGGTGCATTTTTTTGAAATTTCGATTCTGGTTTGGTATTGTTACACCCCTATTAAATACCACTATTAAAAACCTCTAACAATTCTCCTACATGGAGGTCTCAAATGGTGCTTCATGGCCATAACGTGTGTCTCTTTGGGTCCGCTGTGGCAGGAGAACTCTTGCTACAAACACTACTTAGACCTCCTTAAATCCTTAGAGCTGCCTTGAATTCAAGAATTTTAAAGATTTTTTCCCACATGCTTTAGGAATTCTACACAGATAATCCAAAGACCTTTGAGGACTATGGACGCATTATCAACAAGCGACACTTTAAGAGGGTCATGGCTCTCATGGAGGGGAGCACAGTTGTCATCGGTGGAGAAAGTGATGAATCCGAGTGCTATATAGGTGAGTGTTGTGTTTGAACCATCCTTGAAAAGCTTTTTTTATGTTCAGATGTCCAGTAAGCAACATGGAAATTTCAGTATTTCCGCATGCTTGTCAAATGGACTGTGACTGTAAGCTTCAAAGACCAGCTGTTTTTACTCATTATCCCTCATGGTCGACTGAAGACGGTAAAATAATAACACACAACATATTTCTTTTAAAAGCTCCTTAATGTCTCATTATTGGGTCTTGCTTGGAGATTACAGTCAAGAGAAACACTCTTAAATATAGAGAAAAATACCTTTACATATACACTTTGCGTGACTGACCATCTTCCTCCTGTATCCTGCAAGCCCCCACCGTGCTGAAAGATGTGACGGCTGAGTCAAGGGTGATGCAGGAGGAGATCTTTGGGCCGGTGCTGCCCATCATCACAGTGAGTGGTGTTGACGAGGCCATCCAGTTTATTAATGAGAGAGAGAAGCCGTTAGTGGTGTACGTCTTCTCCCTTGACAACAAGGTAAAACACAACATGACACACGTTTTCCTCACATTCTCGAGTCCACATTTTAGATATTTTTGTGTTCAATATTTCAGGTGTATTTAACATTCTTGGCATTAAGTGCACTATAGAGGACTTTCAGGTGATATAATACACTCTCTGGCAGCCATATGAAAAATCCAGGTCTGTGTCACAGTACCCTTCATTTGGCATCAGTTTTACCTCATCAGAATATTCTCTTTTATACCACCTCTCTATATTTAGCTATTATTTGTACACACCTGGTAGACCTCTGGCTGCAGTGAGACTTGTGATGCAACTGCAAAGCCCTTCTACACTAAATTCTCCTCACATTGCACAGTATCTTTGACTTATATGCCACGGGTTTCCTCTGTTCTCTTCCTGTCTGACCGATAGCTCGTCAGGAGGGTAATAGCTGAGACGTCCAGTGGAGCCCTGCTGGCTAATGACTGTCTGGTCCACTTCTGCGTCAGTGCTCTGCCCTTTGGAGGAGTTGGTGAGTGTTTAGCAGGGATTTAGTGGAGGTTAAACCAAACTACACTGACATTCACTCACTTTTATAGCTGCAGAAACTATTATTAAACTTTTTAACATGATAGAAATCCTCAGGACTGAAATAATGTTGTGTAGATCATCAGGGTTCCCAGGTGAATGCCACACAGGGAATCTTAGGGAATTAGATGCATTCTTGGAACAAGTCAGGGATAGCAGTGAATTTTACAAATTGGTCAATTTACATGAAGCCTGCCAACTCAAAGTGATGGAAACTCTCAACTTGCTGCAGCTTCTTGCAAGCCTTCAATACAGTCCACCAGGATGCTAGTTGTTGACCTCAAAAACAAGGCCAAGCAGAAAAAAATAAGGACAGACGCTGCTAGTGTGTCCCTGCCACTAGGCATGAAGCATGTTCAAAAATTTCTTTTCACATTTGAACATGACAGGGCAGTTTAATTTTGTTTGTACTGTACACATATCATATTTAACTGCTCTTTCTTCATTTTCTTGTATGTAATGGTACATTTTCACTGGATGAATTATACTTTGTACTTCACTTTGCTCAGTCTTGTTCCTATGCTTGTGATCAGCACCAGCTTGTAATCCTAAACGCCAACAGAAATTAGTATCTTATTTTTCAAAACTGTTCTTTGGGGGAGCATATCCCAGACCCTCCTACCAGGCCTGTGTTTTCTCTGCTCACACAAACTTCTCTCCCTACTCATCTTTAGCCAGTTTGCATGCCTGATGTTTAATGAACTATTTCTACTCCAATCCTTCACCGCCTTGCTTCACTCAGGTAACAGTGGGATGGGCTGCTACCACGGCCGGTACAGCTTCGACCAGTTCAGCCACCTGCGCAGCTGTCTGATCAAGAAGCTGAAAATGGAGAGCGTCAACAACATGCGCTACCCGCCGCACACCACCAGAAAGATGACCTGGGCGCGATTCTTGCTCCTCAAGCAAATTAATTTGGGCAAGCTGCGACGCATGGCCCTGCTGGTGACCTTTGCCGCCTTGACTGCAGTTATTGTTCAGGTGAGATAACTTTGGACGTCTGAGCAGCGTATGATGCTACAGTTGTAAAGTCAAACCCCAAAAGAACAGGTGGATGGGCGTAGCTGTGCTTTGATTAAATCGGGTGAAACAACTTTAGTTAAGGTTTGGGTTAGCTTTAGGTATTGATCTATATTCAAATGATGTGATAAAAAGTGAAGCCACTTTGACACCATATTTGCCCAACATTTTACCACTTTATAACATAGATGTTATAATCTTTAAATGTATAATAAGTGCCTCTGTTGAACTCATTTTTCACTTTTATGTGATTTCCTGTTCATGATACAGATGGTCTGTTAGCTATGAGCATCACTGAAGGATATTAGTTTCAGTTAGTTTTACCATTCTTAAAACCAAAGTTGTGTGTGATGTAGGTTGGTTCAAAACTGTATTGGAACCAGATCAATTATAACACATTTCATCATGTCACTTTAATCCATCACAGGCCACCAGAAACATTTCCAAGGGCCGTCATTGGTCCATGGGAAACACGTTGAGAATGTTGAAATTACGGATTTATAGCTCCATGCTGCACATTGGAAACACCAGTATGGATCATAGTATAGATCAGTGGGTGTACATAACTAAAACTCATGGTTAAATAAGAAAAACAAGAGCTAAAAATAAAAACTTCACCCACAGTGGAAAAAACATGAATTGAACCCAGATGGTCAGAATTGAAATTAAAAGTGTCTGCTCCGACCGTCACACCTGTAGTTTCTGCAGCACTATTTCAGTGTCAAATTACAAATTGTTCCTAGTTGTGCCTCCTCCACAGCATCCCAAAATCTCTCATTTTATCCGTACAAAGAAGATCACCAACATTTTCTGACCTGATGCCTACAGTGGCTCGTGAGCTTCTCATATCTGCCATTAGGTGTCACTGTTGCTCCTCAAGTTCCTGCAGTTGTGTTGCTGTAAAAATAACACCCTGAGGGCTCATTTTTTGTAAAGGATTTACACACTGTCACGCCTTTGTGTTATACAGGTGACTGACTGAAATACCTGTTTAGTTTTAATCAGAGTTTATGTGACAAGTTTCTGAGTGGTGAATCATTTTGACGAGGCGTGAAGGTACCGTGAGTCAAACAGTACCTGTAGTTTATGTTTTAAATTGCCATGGAAAAATCTGTTTTTGCTTTTGCAGTGAGGCCCTTGTGTTTGGATGGCTGGGGTGTTTGTGTGACGGTGGTTTACAGCATTACAGCATTATAGCAAAGTGCATTTTTCCCAAGATAGCCAGATAAAAGTATTCCCCATCTATACTCCCACAATCCTCCAGACTTGTTCTCTGGCACAAGAATGGCTTTGTTCCTCGCAGACAATGTGTGGTGTTGTCTAGGAAATCTAACCACAGAGCACTCCCTCATTTGTCCCCCTCTAATTACCCAGCATGCTTCGCTCCCTGCTGCTTAATAGCCCCTTTTGTTTTGGTCAGGGCCTCCACCTTTGTTGACATCCACACTGTTGTGCTTGTGCGAACAGTTAGAGTGTGTGTTATCTCTGTAAATCAAACAGTTGTGGTTCTGAGTAGAACCAGCATTTGTGGTTTGACTCTCTGTCTTCCATTTTGTGCCCTGTGTTTCTCGCAGAGGTTCTTGAAATGAGGCTGAGGAGCGGAAGCCAGTGGTCTCAGTTTGACTTTGTGGTGGTACTGTGGGACGTCTGCGATGACAGCGACTCTACATGGCACTCTGTATGACACTGCTTATGGTTCAGATCACTGGATAAAAGTCTCTGTTGAATGATGCATATTATTTTTCATTTTTGAAAATATGTTCTAAACATTTCACCTCTTTCAAACAAGAAATCACTCAATTTTTTTATGAACATCTCTGTTACATGTAAATACACTGCCTGGCCAAAAAAAAAACGTCACGTGGGGGGAATATTACGCCGCCTATATCTTATTGCCGAGTCTGTGTGGTTTGCATGGCAACACAAAACGTTTCACTGAAACCCGCATCAAAAGCCGCTATCAACTTTGTTCGTCTGCGTAATGGACCGTTTTGTTGTCAATTTTGATTTATTTGGCGACCTAAGTTTGGATAAATGGCTCAATGAGGAAGACAAGACAGTTAGCTGTCTGTTAGCTATGAGCATCACTGAAGGATATTAGTTTCAGTTAGTTTTACCATTCTTAAAACCAAAGTTGTGTGTGATGTAGGTTGGTTCTAAACTGTATTGGAACTAGATCAAATATAACACATTTCATCATGTCACTTTAACCCATCACAGGCCACCAGAAACATTTCCAAGGGCCGCCATTGGTCCATGGGAAACACGTTGAGAATGTAGAAAATACGGATTTATTGCTCCATGCTGCACATTGGAAACACCAGTATGGCCTGTGACTCAACTCTGGCAGCTTCAGACACAGTGGATAGTCTAATATTATCCAAGGCATCGAGACTATATCATAGATCAGTGGGTGTACATAACTAAAACTCATGGTTAAATAAGAAAAACAAGAGCTAAAAATAAAAACTTCACCCACAGTAGAAAACATGAATTGAACCCAGATGGTCAGAATTGAAATTAAAAGTGTCTGCCCCGACCGTCACACCTGTAGGTGGGGTTGAAATTATATAACTCTGTTCAGCCTTAATGTGACTGCTTACTGTTGTTACTTTTGCTGCTTAGCCACATTAATCAGAGCTGATGTTAAATTGGAGTGACACACCCCCAGCTGAAATAAAACATCTGCCAGTGAGTTTATGAAAAGACAGATGTTTGTTCTGGCGCCGACACTGGAAAGCAGTAGCCTATATTTAAATCTAACTGTTAATATAGGTTGGTTGTAGATAAAAATCAGTTGTGCTGCTGAGTTGCTGTCACGGCACCTGTTAGATTAAAAATGACTGAGAAGTCGGCAGAAGTATAACTATCAGTCCATGAAAAAAAATATTTTTTTTCCAGCGGATTTTCTAGTTACAACATGATTGAGCTAGCAAAGTAGTTTTGTGTTGCTATGTGTTGTATTTATTCAGTTTGGGAAAATCATGATGTCTAGAAAACTAGGTTCAGCAACATTATGTGCCCAAAGAATGAGGTCAGCTGACTACCTGAATAAACTGAATGACCAGGTGATTCCATCAATGGATTTGTTCTTCTCTGATGGCACAGGCATATTCCAAGATGACAATGCCAGGGTTAATCGGGCTCAAATTGTGAAAGAGTGGTTCAGGGAGCATGAGACATCACTTTCACACATGGACTGGCCACCACAGAGTCCAGACCTTAACCCCATTGAGAATCTTTGGGATGTGCTGGAGAAGGCTTTGCGCAGTGGTCCGACTCTCCCATCATCAATACAAGATCTTGGTGAAAAATTAATGCAGCACTGGATGGAAATAAATCTTGTGACATTGCAGAAACAATGCCACAGCGAATGCGTGCCGTAATCAAAGCTAAAGGCGGTCCAACAAAATATTAGAGTGTGTGACCTTTTTTTTTGGTGGGCTTTTTTTTTGGCCAGGCAGTGTAGTATGGATATTTTATCATATTTCTTATCCTGGAAAATGCAGAGTTTATTGAAAATAAACACTACATCACTCTAGTGAACTAGTTGTAGTCCTCTTTTCCCACCAGTTGTGCTGAATGTATGTATTTATGGAAGACGAAGGGATACGCTCAGAAAAAGATGATACAGTTTCACCTCATGCATGTCTTATAGACTAGATGGCATTACTGACAGAATCTTTCAACTGTATTATTTTACAGTATGATATGTTTTAACATGTGAAGCTGTTTTTTTTACGGAAGCGTATGCTGCCACGCCAGAAAAAACATGATAATATATATTGTTAAAACATGAAACTTATCATGTTATAACCTTATAATATATATTGTTAAAACATGAAACTTTTGACATTATAACGTGATATTTCATATTGTTCTAACATGAAAAGTTTCACGTTATAACGTGATAATTAACTGTTAGGGTCTATGTCTTGTTAGAACATGAAACTCCCATGGCACAGTGTGTGAACGGATTAATTGAGGAACATGGCTCATATACATAAACATATTCTGTTTAATGCTTGGGCTGAAACGTGGTGAGATTCTGCTGTTATTGAGGATGGTGGATAATATTGTGATTATTATGCGTACATTAAGGAGGACTGTAAAATGCATGGGGCTGGACAGAAGAATGAATGAGTCCGACCCTCTGGAGGTCGGGCGCCTCCTTTCTCATTGATCAGCTGAGGGGGCACGGCAGGCTCCATGGATACAAACTGCACCATCTGAGCTTTCATGTTTTTAACAATATATAGTACCAGGTTATAACGTGATAAGTTTCACGTTATAACATGATACTGGTACATATTTTTTTTTCTGGCGTGGCAGCAATACGCTTGTGTTTCTGATGTTATTTGCAATTATAAATCATTAAAATAATCGATATACCATTGTATTGCTGTTGACATTGGGAAATTATTTTTCCGCTGATGCAAAAAGTGGTTTACCAAATGTAATGGTTAATAACATGGCATATTATTAACAAGGTTTCAAGGTTAGTATATTTTATTCCTTGGCTCACTGTGACTGATAAAGATTTGCTCGTCTTATCAAGATACATTGACCTCATTTATCAGCACCTGGTCAAAAATTAGCTAAAGAAAAGAACTGGGATTTACAACCAAATAACTGCTGTAATTATTCACTGAAATACAGCCCTGGCTAATAAAAGTGTGTGTGTGTGTGTGTGTAGGGGGGGTATGCATGTGTGTGTTGGTGGTTGAATGAACCTCCAGTCTGGTGACAGTGAGCTGGTTTCTCACTGTAAACTGATGCCAGATCTGCCTGACTGATAAACACTGTTATCACGAGACTCCAGTCAGTCAGTCACTCAGTCAGAACTGCTTTCAGATCAGAGCCGAGGGAATTAAATCCACCATTTTACAGTGAAGTGGATTCCAGCTGAGCTCTCTCCAGCTTTGGTGAGTTGAAATCTTCTCTGTTGATATTTGACATGAAACCTCAGGGAGCTCGCTGACGTCTAGTTAGTTTGAGTCAGAAACACCTTGTGCTGAAGTCGTGTTGCTCCTGGGTAACTCAGGACAATGAAAAACAACCTGACAAGTATTAATTCATTTCATCTTTGATTAATCACTTTCTAAACCTCTTACATCTGGCAAAAGGTTCAGAGGACAAAAACTATTTATTTGCATAAAAATAGCCACAGATTACAGATAAACGATTTAGTTTTACTACTTACTCATCTGAGTGTATTTACCAAAGCATGGAAGAAATTTGCTCAGTAAGAACAAGATAAGTATCGTTGGTGTGGAAAGAAAGTCCAAATTTTTGTATTGGACAGTAATGGGTAAGGAAAAAAAAGTCTGGCTTTAAATCTGTTTTTTAAATGCTTTATTGCCAGCCAATTATATAATACAGTTCAGTCCATAACATCTGTCCTTTGACATTTAAGATTTTTGACATTCTTTGACAGGGAAAAAAGAAAGAAACTAAAAATAAGAATGATGTTTATGTTTCATAATTTCTCACACTGACCAAACAATAGTTGATCCAAATCATTTCCATAGCTTTAAAAGCATAAACAGTTTGTACTGAGGTGCTTTAAGGACAATGCAGTCGAGCAAAGTTGAGATGGGAGGGAAATAAGAGCAGTAAAGCAGTTAAACCCCTACAATATAAAAATACGACATTTTGCCATGGCTCCAGTTTGTCTCCAGACATTTAGTCAATAAAAACAGCCGTGGAGGTTTTAGAGAAGAAGAAGTTGAACCGAACCGGAAACCTGAAATAAAAAACACTTTTTACAGAACCAGGAGCCTGTGGGCGGCCTTTCATTTTACAAGGTTTCATTTTGCCCTTTAAACCAAATTCACTTTATTTCTTTTTACTTTGAATTGTTTTGAGGGGATTTTGTGGTATTTTTTCTTGTATTTTCTTGTCTTCTTTTTTTATTTATTCATTTAGTTACTAATTGTCTGGTCTTTTTTGCAAATTTTCTGGTCGCGTTCTGTGTTGTGTTTTGTTTTTTTAAGAAATGTTTTGTTAATTTTCTTGTAACTTTTTTACGAATTTCTTGCTCAGTTTTTGGTCATCTCATGCTAATTTGCTCATCACCTTTTTTTCCTGTGTTTTTGACAAATCAAGTGAATTTGCTCAGTTTTCAAAGGATAAATTACTCATGAAAGGACACCATTTAGAAACATTTAAACACAAGAAATCTGACATCCATCCAGCATCACTGATTTGATGTTTGAATATAGAATATTAACAATAATAATAATCATAATGAAAGTAACATATAGTTGTTTGTAATCATATTTTTGTTACTCATGTTTTGATACTTTAATGCTAATTTGCGTATCACCTTTTTCCCTATGTTTCTGAAAGAAATTAATTTATTTTGCTCAGGTTTCAGAGGGTTAAATTCAAGTTAGTAGGGTTCAAGTAAGGTTTCCAGTTTTGTGTGACTGAAGTCTTGGATTGGAGTCTTGGCCAACAGATAGAGCAGCTGTCATCAGTTGATTGCCAATATCTATCAACTGGATATCGATTAGATAAACACCAAGGATCCAGGGATATTTTGAAACATGTTTCACTGTCAGAAATTTGAAACAGCTGTCAGTCGGTGTGGACGTGGCCCAGTGTCAGCAGCCCGCCCTGCTGTCATACATGACTATGACTGACTGTGGCTGTGGTGCAGGCTTGTGCATGGACAGGCAGGCGGTGCAGAGGGCCAAGGAGGCCTTCCTGAACGGCAGGACGCGGCCCCTGGAGTTCAGGCTGCAGCAGCTCAAAGCCCTGCAGAGGATGATCACCGACAGACAGACTGAAATCTCCACGGCGCTCAAACAGGACATCAACAGGGTGAGTGGAGCCGCCAGATACAGCAGCTGGAGCACAGGAGGCTGGCGGGAGGTTACACAATCCAGGAACACAAAAGGAAGAGAGAAAGTGACAAGAGAACACCATAGATAAAGAAAATAGTCCCTCATAAACATGCATGAATATAGGATGCATAATGTTTTACAATGGGACAAAGACTTCAGGCTGATCAAGTGCAGCAACCAGGAGGTCATTGACAGTTATGTTAAAGTTATGTTAAAGAAAGAAATACAAAATATAAGCATATGTGCCTTACAAATTTTAAAAAGTATGCACATTATGTATAAGATGTATCAGTATGTGCATTAAGTCTCAGTATGTGTGTTAAACCTATATACATCTTATGTACACAGAGACATCGCACTGTAATGAATTGTTATCAAGTCCTACAGATATAAATTATTGCACAGTTAAATGCTTAAATAATCAGTTTAAACAGTGTACAGTGATACAGTCCTTTAATTCAGAGCCTGTGTAAAGTTGTCGGGGCTTTCCCACAGAGCCAGTACGACACGCCGCTCTTGGAGCTGATCAGCCTGGAGAACGAGATTGCCCTGGCTATAGAGAAGCTGGCAGAGTGGGCGGCACCACGGCCCGTGGAGAAGAACCTCCTCACCTTAACAGATGAAGTTTACATCCAGCCGGAGCCGCTGGGGCTGGTGCTCATCATAGGGGCCTGGAACTACCCCTGGGCCCTGACTCTGTCCCCCCTGGTTGGGGCCATCGCTGCTGGTAGGTCTAATCCCTCATTACCTTCCTGACTTGTGCTGTAACCAAGTGTTCCTCGAGGTCTACATGCAGCACTCACACACCTTTCTCTGGTGTTACCTGAAAAGGAAACTCTGTGGGTTTCTTGGAGGGAATAGATTTGAAATGAGCACCTGATGTTGGTTCCAGACGGTAAGGTGGTGCTGACTGACTGACATTTGTAAGAATGGATTTTGCAGTCAGAATGTACATGAATCTATGGCTCTGACACCAAAAGTGCAGCAGAAAGATTGTTTGTACAACAGCTAGACTGCCCTGTTATGAAATGTCAGATAATCAGAGGTATCCACCTGTGATATGATGAGGGAGAATCCTCCCTGATTGCAGTTATAAAAACATTTTGAAAAAACCTGGAATGTAACTGGACTTTCTAACTCATTTTATTTATGTAACAGGATGTGGGAAGGGTGGGGGTTGTTATCTGGGTTTTAGTGTTCCACGCTGGTCTACATGCTGTTTCTGAGGCCAAACACTTCAGAGGAGACAAGAATACTATTCTTGGTGAAAGCAATTCTTGTACTTTTTTAAAAGCAGTAAAATTCAGTCTTCAGATATGTATCAAACTTGAACCCTAGTTTCTGCCACTTGACTGAGAACTAATGTCTCTTTTGCAACATTTCCAAAAAAAAAAAAAAATGACTAGAGAAATGTCCTGGGATGAGTTTGGGCCAGTTGCCATCCCTCCCCAGCTCAGCGTTTGCCAGTTTTCTGCTTCCTTTGTGCAGCATTCATCAGGCGGTGATCTCATCCCATTCACATCTAACTTCACTTTGTCCCTGAAGGCAACGCAGCTGTGGTGAAGCCGTCCGAGCTCAGCGAGTACTCGGCCCTCCTCCTCCGAGCTCTGCTGCCTCGCTATCTGGACAAGGTCTGAACACCAGCTGCTATTGTTGATGAAATATCATTATTCTGCAGAGGGACTGTAATGCCAGCTATTGTTTTCTCCTACGTGGCCTGCAACCTCTGAAAACCCTGAACCAGCACAGCACGTCACTTACCAGCCTGTATCCATCCGTGTGTGGCATATAGAGCACCTTAAAAACTGTATTTATAATTTTAATTTTTAATCAACAATTAAGCAAAATGGAACACATAACAGAGATTAAATTTAGAAATGTAGGAATATGCATTTAACATCTACTAGTTGTTCTGTAGGACAGCAGTGGTGCTATCTTCCTCTCATTGGGCCTCATTCACAAACAGTGCGTACGCACAAATCTGTGCTTAAACCGTGCGGACGATCGTTTGACGCACAAATCCGGGATTCATCAATATTTTCTTACCCGACTTTGTTCTTACTCTGCGAACAAATGTAGAAATACCTCAGACCATGCATACGCACAAATGAGGGCCAAACTGACTTAGAAAATGCAAATACACACCTTTTAAGTACATGCAGAGTGTATAAAACCACATTCATTAAAAAATAGATTCAATTAACATTTTTTAAAATCATTAATATACTAATATATTGGCCAAATGTATTAAATAACCATTAAATTGACACACTTTCACCCTCATCATTGTGACAATTAAAATAGTCAACTTAACAACAGTCCTAGTTTACAAAGGAATATATGAGAATGTACATTTCGAAATGTAGGCTTAACAGTTTTGGCCTATAATGATCACCCACAGGGCCGGCTTTTGGCGTAGACGGTATAGGCAGTTGCATAGGGCGCCATCTGCTGGAGTTGCGCCGGCGATTAGATAGATTTACTTTATTGATCCCAAAACTGGGAAATTCCCAGGGAAATTGTGGAGCATCTAAATCACCCGACACTACTGCTCTCCTCACGTAACCGCTTCTTTCATTCATGAATCAACTCTAGGCAAGCAGTTTCCTTATATGGAGAAATGGGGGCGTGGTAGTATGCCAATCACAAATTGCGAGCACGCGCCTGTCAATTTAGAATGATTCTGATTCACAAACATACGCAAGGTGGTGAGAACAAAATTGGTCGGTACGCAGGTGTCATGGATCCCCCTGTGATTTTGTGTACACACTTATTTTGTGCCCAAAGTAAGAACATTTCCACGCACATATTAATGAATGAGGCCCTTTGAGCCAATTACCATGGAATTTGGATGGCACATTGATAGTCCTTAGAAAATGAAGCGCGTTA
>OMLB01015307.1:0-10903 GCA_900302555.1 Myripristis jacobus
ACTTATCCATTCCTACTTAAAAGGAAACTCAAAGGGGGAAATATGTTTTGGAAATTTGTGCAAAGAATTGGATGTTTTGTTTAATTTTATGAGAACACCCCACTTGACTTTTTTTCTCTTTTTGTTTGTCACTACCAGATGTACTTCAATTTCTCCCCTCATAGTTAATGAAAAATAATAAAGAGGAACTAAGCCCTAAATAGAATGTTGTTGTTTTTTTTGTGGTCAGTAATTATGTATCAAGTTAAAATACGCATACATGTGAAGGGGGTTAGGGGCACATAAAACAAGCTGACACAATAGGGTATATACATGCTTACTTTGTGGGCTGGTACCCGGATCATACAGATATTCATAACATCAGTCACCCCGAGATACCACCTAATACGGGGTCGGTACAGATGGAACCCAGGCATTTTCTGTGTATTGTGCTTTGTATGTTTTGTTTCAATGTCCCCTTTATTATTTTATGCCCAAAACGGCTCCAAGGCTATCACACTGACACATACTCCACTCATGCTCCTACACACACACACACACCCACTTACACACAAACATGCACTCAGAGCAATATCTATCTACACTTTGTAGGATTAAACCGATGTACATGCTCAGATTCCTACTCATTTATAGTCAGTATCCAAACCTCTCAATTGTTTCATGGGTGACTTAAAGATAATATCACTTAATGTTAATAGTCTATATAATGTCATAAAAAGGACAAAGATCTTGTTAGAGATGGAAAAAGACAAGGCAGATATAATATACCTGCAAGAGATACATTTGGAAAAGCAGGAACACAAGAAGTTAGACAACATACCAAACAGACAGGTATATTACAGCTCATACAATTCAAAACAAAGAGGAGTAGCAATCCTAATTAAACATTGTGTGAATTTCCAATTTGAAAATAGTTTCACAGATAAAGAAGGATGGTATGTTCTAGTAGTAGGCAAAATAGGAGGAATGGAACTTTCTTTGCTTAATATTTACTATCCACCTGACATGGATCCTGAATTGATGGTCACAATGATAGATATAGTGGCTACAAAGGCTAAGGGGGTTCTAAAAATGGCAGGGGATCTCAACTTGGTAATGAACTCAAAATTAGATTCTTCAAACACCAAACTACACAGAGCAGAGAAAAATACCAGCTTACTGAGGAAAGCCTGTTCAGAAATAGGACTTGTAGATGTGTGGAGAGAGCTCCACCCTGACAAAAGGTGAGGTGTGATACTAATATAAAATATAAAAATATAAAAAAACAATATTCACAGACATTTTGCATTGGAAATGCGATTATGAATTGGAAACAAATGTGTAAAAGACTAAAATTACAAAGTGAGAGTGTCCAACTTCGAGAAATGGTATATGACCCAAACTTTCAACCACATAGAACAGATCTTAGAATGCTGGGCCAGGAAGGGATTCATTTTATACTCACAACTCTGTAATAAAAATACCCGAGAAACGTATGAAACGCTGGCTTCTAGATATGGTTTAGAACAAAATCAGATTTTTAAATATCTCCAGGTAAGAAGCTATCTCAAACAGAAAGCAGAAGAGGAGATAGGGAATGAAATATTAGCATTTGTGGCAGAAAATAGAAGAAAAAGCACTAAAAAACTCGCAAGTATTTACAGAATTCTGCAAAATGTAATACTTATGGAAAGTAAAGCAAAGAAACAATGGGAGAAAGAACTATATGTAAATATTTCAGATGAGGTGTGGGAAAATTCCGTCAAAGAAAATTTTAGAGTAACACAGTTTAAACATTGGAAAGAATATGCTTGGAAAATAAGTCAAAGACACTTTATTACACCAGATAGATGTCAAAAAAAAAAACAAAAAAAACACAACAATCCAAAAGAACATACATGTTATTGGAGAGGCTGTGGAGAGAAAAAAGCAAACCATACCCATAGACTGTTTACATGCCCAGCAATTAAGGCGGTTTGGCAAGAGGTAGCAAGAGATATTAAATATATTATTGATATTAAGGAACCACTCACTCCTGAAAGCTTTTTGGGTATTAACACAAACCTCAAGATTAACGGTAGGGACAGAGATATTTTTAAAATGCTGAGTCTAACCGCACTGAAACAATTGACTATGTTGTGGAAACATATTAAAATCCCAGAGGTGTACTTATGGTACAACACAATAGAGCAAGTACTGGAAATGGAGAAACTCACATTAACAGCTAGAAACGCTATAGAAAACTGGAATAAATTTTACCCTGAACATACAGTAAGAAAAATAATTGATCTTTCCAAATCCAGAGTGTAGATAAATATGCTTACACATAAGCAAACACACACGGTATGCTTATACATGCATATACACACACATACGCACGCATGCACGCACACACACACACAGCCCCTCTTTTTTTTTATCTTTCTTCGGATGTTGGTGTGTGTTTTTGTGCTGTGCCACTTGTTTCTCCCCTTTTTGTCTGTATTTAGATAGATAGATAGATAGATAGATTTACTTTATTGATCCCAAACTGGGAAATTTAAAAGCATAGAAATTGCAGTGCAAAAGAAAAGGTTGTGAAAGGTTCTGTGATTGAAAGAAAAAGCACTGCAATAAAGTATTAAAAAAAACAGCTATTTAGTGCCTATCCTGTTGACAATTTTACACTATATCTAGCTGATATTCAACATTTAACCCTCCCGTTACCTTCAAATTTAACTACTTTTTTATCAGTTGGGGTCAGTTTGACCACAGTTATTAAAACCCCCAGAAAATTATTTTACGCAAGTTTATGTGTCAAACAAAGTTCTTACGGGGGTGGTTCTTGCACTACACCAGCTGTGGTTATGTTACTTTAGCTCTGGTTATGTTAGTACAGGTATGCTACTACATCTGTAGTTATGTTAGTACAGGTATTTACTGCAGGTGTGGTTATGTTAGTACAGGTATTGTTGTGTTATTACAGGCATGTTACTACAGGTGTGTTATGTTACTACAGGTGTACAGATGGGATTTAATAAGATTTTAGTGATTCCGATTCCTTGATTGAATCTGCTTATTGATTCGATTAATTAACGATTCTCTTATCGAATCTCACTGGGCAAGGGGAAGAAAAAAATGTACAAATGGGTTTATTTGTATTAACTTTCTTTTATATCACTGTGTTATTAAAATGACACCACTCCTGTCCATCCAAATGACTTTTACACTACTACATTTGAGTGTTCAAATTACTGAAATATTTATTAAATAACAGTACAAAACTGTACAAAACAAATATTCATTTTTTTCCTCAATCTGGGTACAGAAGGATCAGATGCAAGTAGCATTTGACTGGAGAAGTTCTGATACTACCTGGTACTGGGTCATTTCTGTTGATAGCTTAAAAGGTATTGAGTACTGATACCTAGCCCTACACTGTATACAGTATGTATAAATAAATAAATTTTAAATAACTTAAAAAAAAAAACAAAAAACCTTAAGTATAAGTGACCCAAAAACAAAACTGACATTTTACAAAAAAAATCTGAAATTCTAATGTAGGAATTAAAATACAATAACACTATAACATGTTACTAGACAATGCTCCTTCCTTTTTAAAAGGGTATATGAGCTGAGCTGCCAAAAATAAAACCAGTCCAGCAGTGACAAATTCAATCAAGTCAGGAATTCTAATGTGGTAAAATAACAGTTACTAGACAATGCTAGCTTTAGCCGCGCTAGCTTTAACCTCGCGAGCTTTGGCCGCACTCCTGCTGCTGCTGCTTGGTTGAGATTCATTAATGTTAGCGTCACTCAGGACCGTATCGAAAACATGACATTCCTGCAAAGTTACTGCCTGCTGTGTGGACAAATGTTAACTGCGTGCTGCTCGTACTTCCCCCCTTTGTCGAAATAGAAGTTTTGCAAATAGAAGCGTTGCAAGTGGCTCTGTTGTCATCTTTCAGCGTGAAGTATAACCAAACTTTTGAACGTCTCTGCCTCGACACTATGCTGGCTCTAAAGCAACGCCGCATGCATATGACGTCATAGCGCATGCACAGCGGATTCGATAGTGGAATCGTGAAGCACTTGGGCAAACCAGTCCAAGGATTCGGACAACTGAGAACCGGTTCTTGTTAAGAACCCCATCCCTATACAGGTGTGTTATGTTACTACATGTGTGGTTATGTTACTACAGGTGTGGCTACGTTACTACAAGTGTGGTTCTGTTTCTACAGATGTGGTTATGTTACTACAAGTGTAGTTATGTTACTACAGGTGTGGTTATATTTGGTGAGGACCCTAAGGCAGAGGGAAGTTTTTTGAGGATTATAAATGTCATGATATATTTTCTCAGTGTCATCCAAAACAAATGTGTGTAAAATGTTTTATCCAGGTAAAACAGCCTGGAATCAAATTGACCCCATAGAAACACTAATGTGTACAAAATGTGTCCAGGACATTGAAAACACATCATTACATTAATTTTATATTTACCCAGTGGTGCAAATTAAATTAGAAAAAGTCACTGAATATGACGCAAAACAACAACAACAACAACAACAAAAAACTGTTAATCTCGTATTTAGAGATATTAAACATTTAATGGGGTGACACTGATCACGAAGATAATAGGAGGGTTAATTCTTCATGACATTTTTGAGGATTACAGCATTTTCAAAAATGTAATTTGGCATGCAGATATATTGGGTTGGCTAATAACTTAATAAGTAGTTTTCAGTGTCAATAACTTTTATACTACTACTACCACTACTATGACTTGAAGAGAAGGTGGATTTCTTATTTCAGAGTGTAAAGTTTAAATCTAACATCTAAAAGCTAGGCATTTAAATATAGGGACCAGGGCCCTCACATAGCACAAAATGCAGGCTCAAAAACTCAAGAACTTGGGGCAACATGTTGACTCACTGATGACGAGCACCCCTGTGTGGTTGTGGTAGCAGGGCAGGGGGATTTCCACACTGGAGCCAAGAAGGAGCTCACTCAGTCTGTCCACTAAGAAAACAGAAAAAACAACAGACATTAAATATTAAATGTTTGAATTCCTTAAATGTTCACTATGGAAGGGCATAAACATCACCCTGAAAATGAACCCACACGTGTGATTGTTTTGCAAGATTAAAATCTTGTAAAACAATTATACATTTGCATTGCATTTCAAGATACTGAATTTTGTGGGTTCATTTTCAGGATGTTGTCTATGCAGTTTCATGATTCACCTTATAAGATATATAAAACAATGTACTAATTTGAATACAATATTTGAAACCTGCACTTGGCCAACAGTATACTGTCACTGAGTCTTTCAGCCATGTTCTCCTCATGGTCATCATTTCAGTGGACTTTGTTTTAATTACATGGAATGTCCTTCAGATATCAATGTTAGACAATTCAGTGAAGCATGTATGTGCGTGAGAGAGGTGCATGACATCCTCAATTCAGTGCTACTGACTGTCAACAGCTCTCAGTCCATTATCTAGCACACCTGTAAATTCTCTCTTGGGATTGTTTTTCTTTTCATTGTACTGTATTATGAGGCAAAAAGCTGCCTATTTGGAACTTAAAAGGGATTAAATCAAACCGTAACAAACATTTTTACATGTGATCAAATGTGTTACCCTCAGCTGTAGCATCCAGGAGGAATTTCTCTGCCCGGGGAGCCTGAGGTGTGTCAGCCCTGAACAGGTAACGTGTGTTAGGAGGGGGTGGGGACTCTTGACCCCCTTTCACCTCCGCCAGCTCACAGAACAGAGTCACCCTCTCCTGTAGGAGCTCCAGCAACTCCCGGTCCTTCTGCTGGAGGTCAGCTGTGGTGGGTTGGTAGGTTGTTATCAGGAGAATTAACCTACCATTAAACTAACACACACACATACGCACACCTCATCATCTCTTTGCTAGGTAGCACACTTATGTTGAGAGCCAGTTGTGCTGCCAGTCCCTTTGTATTTCCATGCATCATTCTTTCTTTCTTTATTACTGAAATGGCAAAAAAATAAAAAAATAAAAAAAAATAAAATTCACTCTACAAAAGGTTGGTTATTAATCATTCACTGCATGGCAGCTATGGATTTCTGTTTTGTAAGCAAAATGTTGTAGTCAGGTCAGGTAAAGGGCATACTTGGATTCAGAAATCTGGGAAAGGGGGTACTGAAGACAAAAAGGTTTGTGAAACACTGCAACTACCTAGATATTTCTTCTAGGCTGATAATTAAGTTCACATGAAACCTGGTGTGGTGAGTGCCATCCCTAAGAAGATAATGTTTGGAAAGAGTGGTTCAGTTATTATTAACCGATGAACTTGGCCGAACAAAAACTTGCCCCTTACTCACTGACCTCCAAATACTCATTACCTCAAAATTCGAAGTACAATTTGAAGAATGTTCAATGAGCATATCCACAAAAGCACTTTTTTGGACTAATGTTTACAGGTTGAGTTTAGATCTAAATATGAGCATTTATTCCTAGATAGACTAATTTACTAAAAGTACAAAACTGTTGTGTCCTAAATGGTTATTATGGGCTTCAGTGGTGTTGCATTAGTACAGACCATTAGAGGTTCATGACTCATAAAGGACCTACAGTAGCACATTCTAGAAGCCAGCTAGTAATACACTTGGAACCATCTAGTGCACCTTGGCAACCACCTAGTTACAGCCTTAGCAACCACCCAGAGATACCCTGGCAACTACATAGTAGAGCCTAGCATTCACCAAAATAAGAGCAACACGTAAGTGATGCAAATGCATATAGATCTGCTTGCCAAATGTAAGAATAGATATCTTCTATTTATATTTTTTTTACACAATGTGTTTGTGGCTCTTTTACATGTCAAGTCATAGTCAGTATAACTCATAAAATGTCTATATTTTTTAACTACAAGTACACAGGAAACGACTCTTGCTTTGATCAGCCTGTCAGCATTTGTTTTGATCTTGTGGCGATCTAAATTTATCCCTTACATAGCGTAATGTAGTCTGTCGATTCTCAAGTATCAAACAACCCTACGATATACATGCACTGCAGGAGTGGGCGGTAAAAAGACACATTTCATGGCACATCCACTCCACCAACAGTCTGCATATGTTACATTTTCAATATGTCCAAGGCGTCACAATCCAAAGTTAAGTGAAAATGAGTTTGAGTGTATATTTAGATGAAAAGAGCTGTATGTGGCTGTTATGTATATTGCTTAATATACGTAAGCAATAGCATACTGAATTAATAAAGATCCACTTTACAACCATAATACATGCACAGCTTATCAGTGTCAATATAGCCTTGCATAAACATACTTAACATATTCTATTTTCACATCTTTATTGCCTTTAAAGATTACTTTAACCACTCAATTTCATCCACAAATTAGCTGCTAAAAATATGAGACTAACTTTGTTCATTGTGGTTTCTGCTTTTAGTAAACAAGAGACAACCTGCTCCGGACCAGGTTATGTTCAGAGTTTCGTCTTAATATCAGCAAACATTGACAGGAGTAAATGTAGGCTTGGACTTAGCCTCTAGGGTTACCCTCCACATTCTCATCGAGTTCTTGATGAAGGATCCTCGGATCCTGTTTATGGAGTGCAGTTAGTTTCTTTAAACAGTGGGTGTGGATCATGTCAGTTTTGACAGTCTTTCTGGGATGTCTGTTGTTGTGATGGTTTCTGGTTCTTGTTCTGGGAGATCGCTGTAGTCTGCTCTTAGATCTGCCAGCCACTGGGCATTGGTGTGAGATTCTTCCTTCACCCATATGCTTTTCCAGTATTGTTCAGGTGGGTAGCCAGGGCTATGAGCCTTTGTTCGGCAGTGTCCAGTGCCTCAGGTATTAGGTGTTGTTGTATTCCTTTTGCAGTCATTCATTCACCACTGCCCATTTCCTAAGCTTGGATAGCTAGATAACTTATCTCCATGTTGCTTTGATCTTGGCCTCCAGGATTCTCTTCCATGGGGGGTACTGCTCTTTATCATGGGTGTTCATCTTGTGGCCAAGCAATTTTATGGTGCCATTACATTAATAGTTAGGTGTGGTGCAACATTCATACATTGTAGTTGTGTTTTGTCATCACTCTGCCATGTGCTAGGTTTTGGTGAAATGAGATTCTCATCTATATAAATAGCTCTGGGGGGGAAAAGGTGATGAAAAACAGACAGAAAGACAGCAAGAGAAGGAGCGATAACAAGGCAGTGATGGGTGGCTAGAGGACAGATGAGTTTTTCCACTCTGCCTGGGTAGGAGGGAGGCTTCACAATTGTCCTCCCACACTGAGAGGAAGATGGATGGTAGAGAAGAGAAGCAACAGACAGTATGATAAGTCCTAGCCAGGAAAACACCTATTGGTTTTTGAATGAGCAGAATAAGCTGTAACAGAAAGATTTAATCCGTCAATATATAATTACACTATATAATCTATTTATTTTCATTATTTCACCAAATCTGCGTATTCCTAACAAATTAAGCTGCTTCAGAGGTCACTGTATGAAAAAGCATGTGTGATGAAAGAAGGTGGACTAAAATGCTGTAGTTTTGCCGGTTAATAAATTATAACCACATGACTTATGTTATGGGAGGTGTCATGGAATCAGTGAATTGCCCCTGCACCTCTTTGTACTGTTTTGCAAAACTGAATTGGTGTAACTACCAACATAGCCACAGACACAAAAATACACTGACATTTCTTCTATTCTGACAGCATCCTGTATGTAAAAAGAGCCAGAATTCAAATCCCTGCAGTTAGGATGTGGTTATAATTCCAGCACAATGTACTTGCTTTTAAAGCTTTTAAAGCCTTGTCTAGGCAGGATTAATTTTACGAGAGGTCAGGAAATAATTTCAGTTCTATTTGTGTTTGTAGGAGTGCAACGGATCAAAAAAAAGATGGGGAACATCGGTGGACAGCCATTTTCAGGTCACTCCAGAGATGTTGGATAGGGTTCAAGTCAGGACTCTGGCTGGGCCACTCTAGGACATTCACAGAGCTGTCCCTTAGCCACTCCTGTGTTGTCTTCGCTGTGTGCTTAGGGTCATTGTCATGTTGGAAGGTGAACCTTCAGCCCAGTCTGAGGTCCTGAGTGCTGTGGAACAGGGTTTCATTGAGAGTTCAGACAAATTGCACAGTGCAATCTTTAGCTTGTATATAGGAGTCTCGACTCGAGTGTTTCATCCCTACTTAGTGGGCTTGGCTTGCTACGTCGGACTGCTAACACAACTGCAGCCTTGCTTGAAGCCACACTGACCAGGAGGTACCATTGTCGGCGCTGTGACAGGTCGTGGAAGCGGGGGAGACGCGGAGGTGTTAGCACTCGGCTAAGAGCTAACCTGTTCAGACCGGCTCTCCCCACTGTCATGTTAGCAAATGTCCGCTCCCTTGACAGGAAGATGGACCATATAAATCTTTGGAGAGCTACACGTAGAGCACTGAGGGACTGCTGTGTGTATGTATTCACCGAAACGTGGATGAAAGACAACCTACCAGACTCTGCAATCGAGCCAACAGGGTTAACGCTACACAGAGCAGACAGGGTGACTTCAGCCTCTGGTAAGCTCAAGGGAGGAGGCCTGGCCATTTATATAAATGACTCATGGTGTAGAGATGCTCACACGATCTTCAAGCACTGTTCCCCTAATGTGGAGTTCATGGTGTAGACGGGAATTCACAGCAGCATTTATTATCGCAGTTTATGTCCCTCCAAGTGCAGATAAGCAAATGGCTATGATGGAACTTTACAACAACATTAGCCAACTGCAGACTCACCCAGATGCACTTTACATCATTGCAGGGGATTTTAATAAGACATGTTTAAAGAGTGTGCTACCTAAGTTTTATCAGCATGTGGACTGTGCAACTAGAGGTAACAGCATGCTAGACCGTGTTTACACTAACATCAAGGAGGCATATAGAGCAGCCCCACTACCACACATTGGCAGTTCAGACCACCTGTCATTCTGCAGCCTACATATAGAACCAGAGTGCGACAAGAGCCAGTAGAAATGAAAAGCATCAGAGTGTGGCAACAGGATGCTCTACCAGCATTACAAGACTGCTTCGAGTGTACACAGTGGAGCATCTTCAGGAATGCTTCTTCATCTGGGGACTCTATTGACCTGCAGAAATACACAGAGGCAGTAATGGGATTTGTCTCTAAATGTATTGATGATGTGACTGTGGTGAAAACTGTGAAAACATGTGCCACACACAAGCCAAGGCTGACAGGGGAGGTTCGTTCACTCCTGAGGACCCGCGATGCTGCCTTTAAATCCGGTGATGCTGCAGCATATAAGGAGGCAAGGGACAACCTGAAAAGGGGGATCAGAGAGGTGAAAAACAGGCTACAAACCTGGCAAGATAGTCTTTATCCTGGCAAGATAGTCTTTATCCTGGCAAGATAGTCTAAAAATTTACAGAAAGACCCTCCGCGTCGCTAAAACAGCCTACTACTCAACTCTGATAGAGGAAAACAAAAATAATCCCAGGTTTCTTTTTAGCACCTTAGCTAGACTTACAAAGAGTAATAACTTTACTGATCCTTGCATTCTGACAACTCTCAGTAGCAATGATTTTATGAACTTTTTTAATGATAAGATTCTAGCTATTAGAGATAAAATTGATAACATCCTTCCCACAATTGGCATTAACCAAACACCTCTTGAGACATCTATCAAAGATAATAAGTTAGAGACCTTCTCCCAGATTAATCTATTGGAACTAACTTCAATTATCTCCTCCTCCAATTCATCTACATGTCTCCTAGACCCTATTCCAACCAAGCTGCTTAAAAAAATATTACCTTTAGTTAGCACATCTCCTCTTGCTATGATCAATATGTCTTTATCGACTGGTTACGTGCCACAGTCCTTTAAAGTAGCTGTAATTAAACCACTCCTCAAAAAACCTACTCTTGACTCAGATGTCTTAGCCAACTATAG
>OMLB01015309.1:0-15432 GCA_900302555.1 Myripristis jacobus
GCGGGAAAAGATAATTGTCTTCTCCTTACCCAGAGAGATGGGTGTATTTCCATGACCTATACTAGGTACTCTTCCCCTCACTTGCACAGCCTGCGATGTCACAGCGGTTTGCCATAATTACTTTTGCTGATAGAGGTGAGAGAGGACATTTGCATCAGATGAGGCGCCCAGTCGTTGGGTCTCCCCGATTCCCTCATGCAGCTTTTAAAGTCACCGTAATCTCTAAAGGTTAGCACCGGCAGCACCACTGTATATCTCCACAACTAGCTGAATCAGTGCTTTGGAAATAGGTTTGACATTGAGTTCGGAGATACATGTGCGCACACATACACGCACGCTCGCAAACACCAACACAAGCGCACAAAAAAACACCTTTGCAGAAACATCCTCACTCAATCAGAATATTATTTGTTGCTGTGTTATTTTGATACACCGTTACAGTGCGACCACACCGCTGGGGTGCAAGGTTGGGCTGCAGGAGCTTAGCACAGCATTGCTCGCTTTATTGGGAGCGAGAAAAACACCGTGAGTGTATGGCAGGCCATTTTAGCCCTAAAATGCCACCCAGTTTACAAGTCATAACTCAATTTTTACTAGCACACACTGTAGTTGAGGAAATGTGAAGTGACATTTTTACTGGTAGAAAATCATAATCCAAGATATCGAAACTTTTTTGTGGACATAATACCAGGTTTGCATACCCACACAGTGATTTTGACGAGTCATAATGCCGGGGCGACATATCCATGATGTAATTTCGATGAGTCATATGTCACCATAGAGTTACATGGCATCTCAGTCTCTCTTACCTACAACACAGTTTTAACTGGTAAGAAGTCCAGTTAAAGACATTTACAATGACAGTTTGACCAGTAGTCAGACCATGGCAGCTGATATCTGGAATAATAATTTCTGGAGGTAAAAATGTAAATGTCTTAAATTGGACGTGTAACATATGACTAGTCAAAGTTTCTGGATGCATATGTATACTCAGTTTTACATTGGTGATGTCTTGAATTACAGTTTCTGCAAGTAAAAATGGCATTTCAGATGGCTTAAGTTGAGTTAGTGCTGGTTAGTTGGTGGCATTTTAGGCTAAATTGCTCTACTATATAGTATCTATAATATCTTGAACTAACAAAGAATGCACTTGGTTTCATGAAATAGGGGCCATTATGGGAAGATTTAAAAGGCTCTAACTAAAATGCTCCTCTGGATTAGTCACTGCTTAGTGGTATGAATAATGAGCTCAAAAAATTCCCACCAGTCAGGTAGTTATGTAACTCTAATGATGGACAAGATGAATACACAGCTGATAATTGTGCTTGGTTGATTCTATATTGACACACATTCCAGTGTTCACAGTTGCGCAGCAGCATGAGAACCACCCGATTCAACCTCAGCGCCACAGGCAAAAAAAAAAAAAAAAAAAAAAAAGGAAAAAAAAAATCCTGGAAAGAAGAGCATCCTCTCTGCATTTAAACCACAGAAGGCTTCCGTTTAGAAATGTCCTTGAACCCACTTAACAGTTTCACACTAATGCTGCAGAGGTGCACAGGCAAGACAGCCTGCATCTCTCTGTCTACGTGCCATCGTTTTCATTCCTCCCCATGTCCCACTCTGAGAAAATGATTCTGCTTTCCATAGTCTCCAAATCCCACACCTCCCAGAGCATACGCGTCTGTTCATCACACTTTCTCCATTCTCTTTTTTTTTTTTTGTCTCTGGGATTCTGGTGACATTTTCAAAGTGCCAGATTCTTGCCTTGAGACATAGTGTGTGTGCCCACACCTCTCCGCCCCCAGACACACACATACACACACGCATCCATGCACACACACACACACACACACACACACACACACACACACACTCCTCGCCTGGAGCCAGGCCCTTCTGAATTCGGTTACCTCAGAGAAGCTGGAGCTTGGCATAGAGAGGAGGCTCCGATGGATTCTGTGCTCCGCCTGCCAATGCTGCTCTTTTGATCAGGAGCCAGTTGATGACAGATCTACATTAAGCTCATAGTCTTCTCTCCCTCTCGCTCTGCTTCTCCTCTCCATTTCCCTGACACGAGGGCCAGATGTTACTGTAAGTCCACCGGCTTGGTGGGAATCGACATCCCGTGGGCTTGGCACTGTACGTTTCCTTTCACACCAAACTAGACATTTTGAATGCTGAGCGGGTTTCCAGCTTCCACAAAAATACCATGTGGGTGGAAGTCAGAGTTAGTGCCATATCGACAATCAAGAGGTAAGGGTTACTCTTTGATCTGGGAAGAAAATAATAAAATAAAATCCACCCTTGGATACTCATACACTGTTAAACAACATCAAACTGTGATGTTACTTTGTGAGGAAGTGCTCTAATACATTCTTTTTTGATGGACCTGCTCTCACTCAACCTGTTTTTTCTACATTCCTCGAACGCACCGGATATATTTTACTGAAACTGGCTCCCCTCAGAGGAGCGCTGTGTTCCTGGGCTTTAAGTAACGTAGGCACCAGCGTCAAAAACAATTGATCCGACTTTGATTTGAAGGAGGCTACGCACCGTTTTAAAGTTCCTCACAAAACACCTTTTCGCAAAAAGGGACCTTGCTTGGTCGCACATGTACAGCTGAGATCACAGCGAATTTAGCCGTTTTCTGGCGCACTATTAACCTTACTTAACCTTAGCAAGCTAAAATTCAATATGTGCACGTAAACTGTGGGCTTTCTTTCATTCTTCATGCAAAACATTCTCGTAGGTCACCGCAGCTGCTACGTCAAGTCTGTGGTTCAAATCTGGATGCAGGGATGACTAAACCACGGCCTGAAACTGCTCTCCACAGAGATGAATCCCAGAGTGCCGTTGCCTCAGTGGTTGCAAACATCACAGCTAAAATAAGAAGGGAAAGTTAGTAAACATCAGGGCTAAGCGATATGAACAAAATCCAACATTTGACTGCATACGTTGATATTGATATTGTGGCGATACGGTGGGGGTGTTTCACAAGATGTTTACACACGAGATTTTTGATAAATAATAATCAGTGAATATGATGATCACATGTTTTTTCAACTTTGTTGTTGTTGTTTTTGTCACTTTTATTGCGCAAATAAATAAAACTAAACTAAACTAAACTAATGACAAAACATACACTGTATCACAATATGACGAGATATCTAAGGAGATATGCAGTCTCATATGGATACGAAACGATATCAATAGTGTATCGATACATCGCCCGGCCCTAGTAAACATCTACATCTTCTGGGGTTTAACTCGCAAAGCTATTAATGGTAAATCTATTTTTGAGTAATATATCTCACATAGCCCTCACTTTTGACATTTTCCAAAAAACAACAACATCAAAAAAACAAAAAAACAAAAAAAACACTCATATATTCTATATACGAGATTTGGACTACACATCAAATGGTGGAGATGTCAATTTGTGGCATAAAAAATGACCTCCACTTACTTACTGTATATTGTTTAAACTGGAATTTGGCCCATTTTGGACATTTCAGCCACTTCCAACAAAAGCTCTGATAGAGACTTTGGCTGCATTACATTCTGGACTATCGGTTCGCTCTAGGAAACTCTCTTCTACGATGCATTTCACCCTGAACAGCTGCTGAAAACATTTGTGGAAATTCTCAGTGAGAAACCCCGGCTCTCTGATTCTTAAGTACTGCCCCTTCAACCTGATATTTACTGTTGACAAATATTTGACTATCAAACTCTGTTGTAGCTGAACTGGAAAACTCTTGAATTGACATTTCCAGGAAGAAGAAAAACACACCACCACACAACGCCGCCCATCAAGCCACCAGTGCTGGCAATTAGCTCTATCTATGTACTCAAGCACACTGCACCAGAAACTGCTTTGGCAACTGTCCCCTTACAATAAACTAGACTTACTAAACAAAACAAAACTATCCAAAACGGACTGAGATATTCAAGGTTTATCAACATTAGTTCCTTATTTTCTGTGTTTATGTGTCCTCGGGTGATTTTGTTCCTTTAACTGTACAAAATAAATAAATGAATCTGTTTTGATGCTTTGGAGGCGATTATAGCCTGCCATGGTTAGCGCTGCACAGACGAAGCTGCCAAACCAGACAGTGTATTGTGTTCTAAGCCCGGTGCTTCCCCTGGTACAGTTCAAAATTAATTAGGCAGCGAAAAAAGCTGTAAAAAGAATGATTGGGGGTGTGACAAGGCGTCCTGCCCTGTGATGGAAATTTGCAAAAAGTGGTTTAAGCATGACTGGGGTTTTAGAATGCCTCAGTGGCGTGAGCTATATAACGCTGAGGGATCAACCGAGGCAACATCGTTTCTGGTACGTCATTCAGAATCCTTAATAGAACGTAAGAAATACACGGCCCAATCTGCTTTCAGACTACCGGCATCCACAATGTCGTATTAGGGTGAGCCATCTGAGCAGCACTAATGGCATTGTGGCATTAGCGAGAGGAACAAAGACACATGAGCGGGTGCTGGTGCACGGCGCTGCCCAAAGCCTCGGCAGCTACACGCTCTTTCCAGCCGACCAAAAATCACAATCAGTCAACTGCTCTCTCAAGTTGCCGGCGCAGAGGATGCATAATAATTGTATCAACGAAACAAATTTTGCGCCGCGGAGCATTTCATAAACATTTATCCTGCTGATAGTGCTGGTGAAAATTGGTGCGCCACAGCAGAGAGTGAGAGCCATTACATAGGATACACGGCTAACAGCTGCTGATGAACGAGGAGTGACGGGCGGTGATGGAGCCCCTCCATTAGAAAAACACAACCAGCTGTTATTTCTAAAGGGGATCATCTGCTTATTACTGTGATCTCCAGCAGGAATAGCTCGGCGCCGCATTATTTAGCATGGCAGGCGGCGCGAGCAAGGTGTGACTTTGTGATGAGGAGCGAAGGCGTCCTCCCCTTTTTTAGCAACTTTTGCCTGAGTGATCTTGGTGATGAAAACTATGCTGAAAATTATTCGTCAAAGTCAAGCTGTCATTGATGAAAATGAAGCAAATACTAACAAAAAAAACAAACAAACAAAAAAAAAACAGGCCATGAAATGTATTGATGTTTTTGTCGATGAATAAAAGCGAGGCGAAAATGGCAGGAGGAGACGGGCTGGGCAGAGATCCAGACGGAGGTAGGTGTTTTTGGTGGTGCTGAGTTTGTAGGTGCACACCGATGGATAGTCCTCATCTGTTTGGGAAGTCACATTTTCAAGATGATACACACACACACACACACACAAAACAACAACCCTGAAATGCATGTTAAGGTAAGCACACTTAGAGCTAATTGTCTCTTTACAAGCCGATGTTATTTTATCAGCTAAACCGAGATGCGGACGTGTTTTCACTGAACTTGAAATTCAAGTCAAGAAACAGAAAAACACAGCTGTCCAAATATTGATTAGAGAAGTGAAGCATTCGGAGATGCTAAGATGAGATTTTAAATTAGAAGAACACTTGACATGATAAGAGCAAACTCTTTCACGCTCATCAGAATTGTAATATGTACCCCAAAAAAAAAACAGCGTATGGTTGAAGAAATATTTACACTGGGCTCTCAGTACCGCATTCACCTCTTAGAAACTTAATGCTGCACTATCTAGAAATATGATGGGGCAGAGGAGGGATTTAGTGTAGAGACAACTTGAAGGTTTGTGTGTGTGTGTGTGTGTGTGTGTGTGTGTGTGTGTGTGTGAGCCAGAGAGAGAGATAGAAAGGCAGAGAAAGAGCGGCTATGAGAGAGAGGGTTAGACTGCTTGTTCAAACTTAAATACCATGTCATCATAACAGCTTAATAGATATGTCCTCTAGGAATTGAGGACGTGGAGGAATCTGTGTGTATATATATGGAAAATTAATTTGAAATTCTAGCCATAGTCTAATGGAGAATTAGACTACAGCTAAACCTGTTAGTTTTCCCTGAATAAATTTCACTGTAGATTTAGCCAACTAAAAATCCTGTCATTTTCGTCAACTAAAACCAGATTTTGACTAAAATATGACATAGAAATGAACGGTGCTTCAATCAAAGGACTAAACCTAAACCCAACGTTGCTCTCAGGGGTAACACTGCGCCTCCGTGGTGTTGTGTCAGACATCGCCACCGGAGCCAATTTAAAAGGAGGTGACACACACCAGATAGCGTTTGGTCGGAGCTCACCATATTGTTTGCGTTTGTCATTACATTGCAAAGCCGTCCTTTGATTTGGCGGGGGCGGTGCTTTGGCGTGGGCCGCAAATTGGCAATCAGGCTGTCACATTACCATTCAAATGGACACTGTAATGCTCCTGCGAGGAGGTCGTGGCCCTTCTCGGTGCGGGAGGGAATGCCATTATGTTGCTCTCTTACAGATCATTTACACTATCTTTGTGCGGCGGGGAGAAAATACGAGGATCCTGCCCGCCTCCTGTTTTCGCCGGCATTGTGTACGTCCGACCCAGTTCAGTGCAACATCGATGTGGACATTTAATCAAGCTCCCTTTTACACCCATATGTCAGTCTCCCCAGACACCGGCGCACAGAAGGAAAGAGTGCATCAGGATACATGAGCGGCAGCGAGAAACGAGAGAGCAAATGTAAGAGTGAACCGGGGAGTCAGAGTGCATGTGGGTCTAAGAGAGAGGCGAGAGAGTGACGGCAGCGACGCGCTCGCAGTGAATAAGAAGCCGTACCTCATGCACATAACTCAAGCCCCGCATTCACCGGTGATAAGGCTGTCAGGATGCCGCATATATTATCATTGCATCTGTTGTGAAATGCCCTACAAATGTCAACTCAAATGCGCACGCACATTTCTTTCATAGCTACGATTGTGGTCCTTCATGATTCCAAGGTGAAGCTTACTAGGAAAATGTGTGAGACACACGTTTTATCTTCAGGGTTCTGTTATCGATGTCCTTTGGAAGCAAATTTGGCGCCGTTTGATCCAAAAACTCTTCATTTTTAATGTGACAAACGTGGCATTCACGTGCCCTCCCGTGAGCAAACAAACTCAACGGTGCACCAACTCGGAACCACGAGTTCAGAAACGAGAAATTCAGGCATCATTCATGAGCTCTGGTCTCTCTGAACATCAATTCAAGTGATGTCAGAAAGTTTTTATTTACCGTTTTAAAGGAACACTCCAATATATTTCAGATACACATGATACACTGTGTTTATTTTTTCACTTTGACGGAGCTAAGCTAATGACTCCCATAGACTTCAAGTCGTCATGCTACGAAATGCTACCCAAAGGAACTGAACCACTGGACGTACAGAGGTGAAAATGATATCAAACATCTTCGGTCTGGGTGAGTCGGAAAAATTATATTTGGCCAAAAATGTCATTCCTTTATAGAAAAGCTGCTGCATTCATTGGAATCCCCCCTTTCTTGTGGACATCATTTTTTCCCTGAGCTGACATTGTGAACGCAATGTTGTCGCAGGTCGTGAACTCAAAAGTCAGATGTACATCAGTGAATGTACAATACTTGTTTTCCGATGAGATGTCAACTTACAAGGCCTCTTTTTTTTTGCCAAAAGCCCAAGGTAATTGGCCGGCCTTGTAGCTCGGGCTGTGTGCTGGCGATGTTCTCTCAAGCCCAGCTCCTCTGTTTCCCTGATTTGAAATCGAAGCACATCGCCTTGCTCAGTGCCATGCTGTCCTGTAGAAGAAACAGCTGTTTGCATGAATCTTTAATGTACGCCCACATCGGCATGCCATTGAAGCAGATGAAAATCTGGAGGATCACCTCGGTCCCAGCTTTAAACTGTTTCAAGTTGCTGGCGTTTCAGAATGTCAAATGTCTCATTCAAGTGGAGCGCTCCACTCCCACAGGCGATAGGTTGGAAAAATGAAAACAGCGACAACAGTTTAGTCGAGTTAGGATGCAAACTACCGTGCATCCACCAGCATGTTGGAAAGCCATTACCGGGGATCTAACCTCGGTATTAGAAACCTTTGGATCAACACATGCAGAAAAATAATTGATTTTGCTGGCACCAGTGGAAACCGCATTTTCTGTGACTCTGGCTTCTACAAATAAGAAAATGTTGAAACAGGACATTTGAGAATTTACAATTAGAATAACAGAACGCTGTGTGTATCTCCAGTCACATTAAGTACACTCCAACATGGAAGTCATGGACTGATTTTGGCTGTGCACTGACCAGCAGTCAAAGAACCTGGCTGAGCTGAAGATATTTGATTTTGCACACACACACACACACACACACACATGCGTGCACACATGCATTCGTTGCCTTTTTTGTATCACTCTCCTTGGTGAGCTTTGTCATTGATGTCTCAGTGTTTTGTTGTCTTAATTTTCTTTTTTTCTCTTTTGGAAAGAGATGTTTTTAGAAGTCCCTCAGGGTTTAGCGTCTCGCCTACATAGCCTGTACTTTTTTTTTCCTTCTCTCCTTGCTCCAGAGCTTTAATCATCTCTGTGTAAAAAAAAGAAGAAAAAGAAAAAGAAAAAGCTCAAATAAAATGAGGGAAAATATAGCTGCAAGTGGCCCCTGAAAGAGTCCAAGTGAATGGGCCTAAACCTTTTGGTGAAATGAATTCTGTGTGGTAGATCCTGTCATATTTGTTGAGTAAATGTGAAAAGATAACATGTGCAAAAGTTCAACTGAAGTGGAGTAACAGCCAACCCATAATTTAAGTTGATTTTGGCAACTATTTGCAGAAAACAGTGTGTAGTATCAAATCAAAATACGTGTGAGGTGTGTGCCATGACCAGATGTACCTTTTGACATCCACATGTCCATAAGTAAATGATAGCAAGAGATCCCTATGTTATGTATGTGTGTAATGTAATGTAATGGTCAGATATGTGTCAGATATTTGAATTGTAACTTTAATGCCCCCACTCCCCTGCACGATGGCTCCCTAAATAGTTGCACATGACGTTGTGTGTTGTGCTTGTCTAATTTGCGCTGAAAGCTGATTGGCTGGTGACAGCCACGTTTTACACAGTACAACTACATCCTGTCAGATCTTGTTGAGTATTTTTGTAAAGATGTCTGCCAAAGTGAATCACACACTGAGCTGCTGCCATTTAAAGTTATTCTTATCAGGATTTTTGGGCACTAGACCAGTGAGCTAACAGAAGGTGAAATTTCTACCCAGACCGTGTTTCCAGCCGTGTACAAATACTGCAGTATTCAAGTTTGTTTTTTTTTTGAGACAGATGATGCTTTGAGGTTAGGCCTGTTCTTGTGCTCATGTCATCTTTTCTTATAATTAGATCAGTTTAAGTGACGTATTGCTTTGCCTAGTGCCACAAAATACCTCAGAGTCACGACCTGCATATGCACACCATATTCAGATGATGCTTCTTTGTTTGTTTTTTGTTAAAACTTTTTGGGGCAGTCCACATATCCCGTAAGCCAAATTCGAGATGAGATCAAATTTTTGGAAAAGTGGGGAAAAATCTGAATTAAAAATGGCAGAGATTCTCGTCACTACAGACTCAGCAGGACCCAGTGAATCCAGGGAGAAGAGAATTGTATTTTTAGGAATCTGTCATAGGCCAAAATGTGAAATTGGTTATTACGGCGCCACCATCTGGCTGGCTGGCATATTTTTGTTACGAGGACAGTAACTGTAATTTACAGAGCAGTGACTGTAATTACTTTTCTTGTAAGTTGGGTTGCTGTCACTGTTGTGGTTTCTCAGCTGCAGATACTTTATTGGAGAAAAAAAAAGCCAGAAGAACAATCCAAACAGAAACAATAGGGTCCAAACACTGCATGATTGGACCCCTGAAAATAAACACCATAAGTTGGATATTCTGCTGTGCGCAAGAGAGCAATATGGCTGTCAATATGGCTGCAGGTTTACAATTGTTGTGTTTGGCGACGGCTGTCTGTATCACACAAGTGTGAAAAGCAATAATGCCACCAAAGTGCAACTGTTGGCGGTCAATATTTTCCCTCCTGATAAACCCTCTGGGCAGAAGCGTTCCTTGGTCTAGCCAACACAAACACAGCTTTGCAGTTTCAATCTGTCACAGTGTGTGAATATGAAGCCAGAAAAAAAAAAAAAAAGAAAGGAGAAAAAAAAAAACCCTTGTCTTGTCACTCTACATTCTGAATTTCACACAGGAATCATCCAAACATGATTGCCCGGAAGATACAAGGCAGTGAGATTATACATCCCTTATCAATATCAACGGGGTTAAAAACAACTCCCTGGCAAATGCTAATTAGCCTGTGTAGCTGCTCTGCTGTGCATTTGATATTAATGTGACATCTTTGCAGGAGAATATGTTTTATGAATGCCAGAAGTGACTCCTCTTGACAAAGCCACCTCACACAGTGAGTCTGAACTAAATACCCACAATCAATATCATTTGCCACAATTTTTCAGTTAGAGGGAAACAAAAGGATTACCTTCTACCCCGTAAAAGTCAAATGTGTTTGTAGGAGAGACTCTGCAGGTTGACATGGACTGGATACAGGAACAAATCTTCCTCGGTTGAATCTGTGGAACAAAGAGAGAGAGAGAACATCCAACAATGAGGTGACTTCCCAGCTCCTGTGAGGCTCCTGTGTGTGCTGCCTGATGATCACACATCATGTGCACCGTGTACCTGCGCGTGCACATGGATCTACCGAGCAGTGACTGATCATCCTTGGTCATATTGAGCGCACTTGCAAGAGAAGATGGAAACAGAGGTTTTGTCCAAGTTTCCATCCATCCATTCTGTGTTTCTACTACTTACTATAAGTCCACCATCAACACTACCACACACGCACACACACACACTCAAAAACACAAAAAACACACACAGTAAACAAGTCTCCAATTCCCTAAGTAGCTGTAGACTCGGCAGACTCTGCTACCCAGTGGCTTACTTTTGAAGATGAATCTCCAGAGCCCCCTAAGGAAAGCAGCGCTTTGCCAGGGATGTCCAGGAACGTTAACTGTCGCTGTCTCTCTCCACACTCAGACACTGACGGCGGTGATGGGAAGGCGAGGCGCTCCCACACAGAGGCAGGGTAATTGGCTAGAGATGATGGGCCATAAACATACATCACAGGGGCGGCGAAGCGCCAAGCAGACAGCTAACTAAGGCTCTCTTTCTACTGCGCAGCTCTGTTTGTCATACGCATACACACATACACACGACCTACACACACACACACACTCACTCACACACAACACATGCGCCTGTGTTTGTGCTCAATGCTCATTGTCTCTCCCACCCTGGATATTCATGCTCTTTGCACACATGGGCTGTCCCTCTGTTATTATAACACATAGAGAAAACCCTGCCACTCCCTCCATTCAGCTCACCACCACACCACCACCACGGTGCACTCGGTATATTCTGAAAAGACCTTTCCTGTTTCCTTGGCGTTAGGACCGTAACCCAGAGGATGCTCTCTCCTGCCATTATCATCCAGGGATATATAATAAGCACTATCCATTCAGAATGCATCATCACCATAACAGATAGGATGCCCTCTCTCTCACCATTACTACCACCACACAGTGGTGGATAATGGGCTATCCATTCCCGCGGTGCTATCGCCATGGTGCAGACTTTCTTTCCATTACCATAACACTTCTGTCATAATAAGCAGGGAGAGCCTTCTAGTCATGACCACAGCTCTCCAAGAGGAGGTCAGTCGTGTCAGACTTTTGGCTCACATGCTGGTAATTGGGAGAAATAAGGCCAGGCGAGGAAATAGCATTGGCGCTTCCCTTTCTTCTCAGTGGTTTACTGTGCGAGGCAACATTTCCTATGCTCCAGTCATGCAGCTGAGCGACTTGAAATATTTTAAAGACAAGGAAATAATAAGAGATATGAAGGACAGTGCAAGACTTTCCAGTTAAATTGTCTCGCACAATGTACTGTATCATGGTGGTCTGCGCAATCTAATGATGTCGCACCATAACGGGATCACGTTACGCATATATGCACAGCTATAACACATTCTCCATTCTCTAATACTGGGAGATGGGATGAGGATTTTGGAAAAAAAAAAAAAAATCCAATCATTTATCTAATCCTCCTCTGGGTGTTCCAGATTGAGGCTGACAGGTCTTGCGTGACCACTGTTTTTCTGAGACAAACGCCAACCTGAAGACCCCCTCACTCTCTCGGCAGACTGGAACTTCACAGGGAGAGTAAAACCGATGGCAGGGAGTGGGAGGGACAAGGGGGTCCAGGCGTTGCTCTCATTATTCAGGAAGACACTCGAGGCCACAGGAAATAGCACACTTCATTTTTCTTGTCAAACTCCGGCTGGCTTAATGGCGTGTTCACAGCTAGTGGTGAGACAAAGGGATGGCGTGGCCGGGACAAGACGTGGAAAGAGTCCCGATAAAGACAGAGGCAGCTGTTCTAGCACGTACTCCCCTCACCGTTCATTTCACGGTAGACCACCTGAGTTGCTAAGTCATTGTTGGTGCTGAATGTATTACCGTGTCAAATAAATATGTCTCATCTTTCAGAGACGTCGACAGCAAGTATAGTGCGGCCATCTTTCAAAGAGGAAATGAAATATGGTCTTAATTATACCCTAACCATGGAGAGGCACAGATGTTCCTATTGTTCCTCCCATTTCACCTCCTCCTAAACCTTCCCTCATTATTGCCTTCATTACCGGTGCCATCGATATGGCATGCTGCTGCCAGAAAAGCTGGATGTATCCACAACTCATCATCCAAACACCAATTAATCATTCCCCAGCAATTATACGACATACCTTCCATTGATTCCAAACGCAGTGCGGCCATTTCACTTCATGTGTTCACGAGGAGCTAGCCGGATGCAGGCCATGCAAAGCAATCGCCTCCTGCTCTATATATCTGCTGGCATGGAACTGTGTTTTGATCAGAGAGATGATGGGGCAGGTGTTTTGGTAAAGCTCCATGTCAGCATGGAGCCTCATTCCATTGCATCCCAATCTACAGGCATGGTAGCGGGCTGCGGTGTCAGACAGCCTCTTTTGTTCGACTCCTAATTGGGGTAATTTATTGTCCTAACAGGCAGAGCAGCTGTGGCTTTACAGCATAGCACCAATTAAATCCAGATGCTGGAATGAAAAGATGGGGCTGAACGTGACTGGGGGACCAATCAATGATGTTAACTCAGATCTCCGGGAGATGAATATGACAGGCTGTAACGAGAGGTGCTTCTCAATGCATCGCTATTCCACTGATATTGAAAATATGCAATTTTGATGAGGATTCATGAAAACAGTCACAACCATGTCTCAGTCAGATGCAATGTATCATTTCTAATAATGGATGCAATTATCCGCCAAATTACACATAGAAACAAAAATCCGCAGGGACATCTGACAGCCTGGTGCTGGGACTGTGACTGCATTGAAAACCCGCAATTAAAGTACTGGCCTCTGAAATCTTATTCCAGCTCCACAATGTTCAAAGAGAACTTTTTCCCTGAAATGTCTTTGAAAGAGATCAGGTGAATATGAGTGTAAGATCTGGAGAATATGGGGCATAACTGAAGAAAATCAGGTCACTGTAAAGATTTCTCCAGGGCAAGGCTAACCCCGCCATACTGTGGTTGGCCCGCCTGCCTCTCCAGTCCTGGCTCTTTAGTCGACGAGCCCTGGGGACAGTCACAAATGTGAGTAACACAGAGGATGGAGGCAGGATGAGGTCACAACCTCGGAGCTCAGCTCACAGTGTATCCATACATGCACAGAGTCTGCTTTGCCTCAAAACCCAGAGGACAAGACAGGGAGTAATGGGACAACCCTGGTGAAATCCTCATTTTTGTTCATTTGTCTTCTCTGTGAAGTTTTAATGAAGCGTTGGTCTGCGATTCTACTTGGGCCATTTAGTTGAAATGAAAGGTGTTTGTTGATGTAATGTGCAGACCAAGTGACAAATTAAATATCTCAGTGCCTCACACATTGCCCTAATCTCTTCCCTTACTGCGACACGCTGCTCTGGATTTAAGTGTCAATTTCATTTTAATTCAGTATGTGCTGATCTGGTGACTGTGAGTGTGTAGCAATTGCAAAGATAGCGGGGAATACATAGAAGCAAAGTTTGCGGTTGCTCCTAAACAGAGATGAATGGGGTACATCTAAAATCTAAAATGTCCAAAATCTGTGTAAGCAGCGTTGAAAAACTGAGGTGAAGAAATGTCATATTTACTGTACTTGAGTGAGAGTTTAAAAAAATCTAGATGTAGGTCTAGTTTTTATATTAGGATCCAGATCTAGTTCTATTATTTTGGTTGTGGAATTACTTTTTATCCAGATGTAACGAAACAAAAATGTACCGCAGAAAAGTTTATACACACCAAATTAAACCTGATTTGTTTACCGAAGTGGTAGGTTTTCTAATTAACCACATTTTAAACATTAAATCAAATTAAATTAAATTAAAATAAAACATTTGAAAACTGAACTTCGAAGACAGATCAAGCTCGCCTTACAGATGTATGCTGAACAAGAAGCATAAGCTTCATAAGGCTGAAATTATGACTGACAGCCTCCTGTATGCTAATTAAATACATTTTTGTTTTTGGGCAAATGCCAATAACAAGCTCAAATATTTTCTGAGTGGAAAAAAAATTGTAAACTACTGTTTGTTAGGATTTAGCTGAATCTAAATTTGTAGCCAGTCAACAAAAACAACCTCTGGGGTTATTCGTATTGATTGTACTTCAACAATCAGACACACAAAGAGCACCAGTCTGTTTAATATTAAGTGAAGTTTAACATATTCACCAGTGGACCTTGACTATGATCAATGGAATGAAGCTCTAATCATTCAAACTACCTCATTACCTCTTGAGGGTGAAGTGGCAAAAGTGCTTTTAAATTGTAGTGCACTGTCTGACAAGTGCATTTTTTCCAATGAACAAGTAGGAGCAAGAGAACAAGTTAGAGTACGCAAAAGCTATTCACAAGTGTGTGATTCTTAATCTTGAAAAATACACTCAAGGGGCCGTATACAAAGTAGCCGGACTGCGTTTCCGCCCTTCTGGTCCAGTGAAACAGGATCTTTATACAGTATATTGAGGGAGTGAAGAGAGGGTGTGTGATGAGGGCCCGCTTGGCACCGGTGAAGTGCACAGCGGCTGAATGAGCCCTCCTCTTGAGATGAAAGATGGAAAGAGTTCATACACTTGTACATCTCTGTGGCTCCGTCCTCTATTAGAATTCATTCTCAGTCTGGAGCCCTCCTGAATCCTATTACCTCCCCCATCGTACAACTGACTTCAAACCCTGAAGACAAAATAAAATACCTGTTTGCTGTACCCTTGACAACAGCAGCTTGCTCATCCCTCTAACCTCTCTTTCTCCCCCTCACTCTCTCAGAGGAAGTTTAGACTTTATTTGAAAGCTGAACGCTGAGAGCGTCCTGAACAAAAAGAATGCCAGGAAACCTTTAGTGTTTCATGAGAATAAAACGCTCTGACCCAATTAGCTGTC
>OMLB01015311.1:0-27297 GCA_900302555.1 Myripristis jacobus
TGATAATATAGTGAAATGAGAATGAAATTATTTTTAACTTCAAAAATGCTTAATTTGTAATTTGTTCCCTCAAAAGAACTTTAAACATTGAAACATTTTCATGGTAGACAAAAGCGAGACTGAGTTATTGAGTTATTGCCTTGTATTATATAATGTTTGCCACAAAATTTTTGCAGATTATTGTACAGCTTCACTTTAAAGGTGCAAGACATTGATGGTGCCCAGCCAGTACAGTAAGCCGTCTGCATTTAAAAATTGTGAAATTTTTTTGTGTCTCCATGCAGATCGGAAATTTGTGATAGCCAATGCCAGGGTGCAGAACTGTGCAATCATATACTGCAATGATGGCTTCTGTGAGATGACAGGCTTCTCAAGACCAGATATCATGCAGAAGCCATGCACTTGTGACTTTCTCCACGGCCAGCTGACTGACAAACATGCCATCAGCCAGGTGGCCCAGGCTGTGCTGGGATCAGAGGAGCGCAAGGTGGAGATCACCTACCACCGTAAGGATGGTGAGTCAATGACCTGGCACAACATTGCAACTGTCACAGCATACCCTACAGCAGAGGGTGGTCTTTGTGACATGCTGTCCCTGAGAGAGTACCTACCTCAGCTCCTCAATATGTCCATTCCATAACGTGGCCTGTCAGTCTGATACTGACCAGCCAGAATCAGTTACAAGATTAGGAGTCGACATTGCCCTTGACAGAGGAAACAATATGGGCAGTCAGCTCAAAAATGACTCCATTAAGCATATTTATTGATGGTGCAATTGCTGAATGTATGTGAAATGTCCATTATTCATGTGCTTTGCAAAAATAAACATTTATCTTTGATCCCCCCTTAAATGAGAATAACAGTGTGATCCCCCCTTAAATGAGAATAACAGTGTTTTATATAAGAGATTCCCTACATAGTAAATGTTAGCAGTGATGGATAACCCATGCTGCAGCATATCCCTATTCATATTATTATGAAATTGGTAAAGGGGGTAAAGGAAATAGATTACTAAATAGCCACTGCATGAATTATTGTGTCAGATATAACAGCTGCACATAACAACTTATTAAGACTCGACAGGCATGGAATTACAGTAAAGTGCTGTTGTTTTTGGCAGCTCACATAAACCCAATTAAACAGCTGCTGAAATGTTGTTTTGTACCTGCTCTTGGTGTTGTGATATACAACAAAGAGCAGATCACGCCAAACAGACTGAGGAGGAACTTGGTGAGGTGCTATGACAACGTGATGCACAGTTTATTTTGTATTGACGGGCTGAGTGAGAGACTGTAGTGGAGACACAGGGAGTTAATTTGAGTCCAAAACTCACCTGCTGCCCTGTCAACCTGCTTTAAGGAGGATATGTATTTTACCGTGAACACAATTGCTGTACACTTCTCAAATAAAACAAAATCACCGTGTATTTAAAATGAGATATTTGTGGCTGAATACATCATGCATTCAGCCATTTTATAGTATGCAGTAAAAGAGAGATCACTAGAATAAAAATGGATCAGTTTGCTTATCTAACCATTGTTGAATTACATAAGTGTATCAATAATTCAGACGGTATTTGTAATACAGCTCAGTCAAGTTTGCCCAAAAATATTCTGTCCTTAAAGCAAACCATTTAGGTCATTTTTGGCCAAATCCTGGTCGTGGTATGAATGGTGTACAGCAGATGCAGCAATCCTGAGTCAGAGAGAATTAGAATGATGTTACTGCTCAGTGACATAAATCCTCAGATTGACTGCCACCTCCTGCCATCTTCCCCAAGCGTTCTTTATGGTCAGCATGATATAGCCCTTCAAAGTAAATGCGAAGTATTTATCTTGTAGAACAGGACAAAAGGGATATGCTGTTTTGTTTTGTTTCGTTTTTTATTATTATATTGGAACTGTTTTTAGGCTATCAGTTTAGAAGCAAATGCTGCTGCTTTGGTGAAATTTTTGCTTTGAAGTAACATTTCAAATCATAGAATATCTCTATTTTGGTAACATCCAATGCATCCTGAAGTATATGGAGAGGCTATCCCAGAAAAAGAGCCATAGGGTTTTATTTAATCATAGAAAAAGATCCAGCGCTTGAATTTTTCATTGTGAGTTTGATGAAATTCTAGGCCATGGATGCATGTTTAATCTACCATCAGCAGCCATCAGCCAAGGCATTTTTCTGCTAATCAGGAGGAAACCATAAGCCAGCTGTTACACTGCTAGAATAGATTGTTTCAGAAAACTGCAAGACAAATACAGTACTCTGGGGTCTGCTCTGGGGACTTACGGTGAGGAGTAGATTTTCAAGGGAACTTCACTTAGTCTTCTGTCCTGCCATCCTCCATGTGCTGTACTGTGTCTAAACTTCATATATCTATACTGTTTAAAGCATGGCAGACTAAGGAGGCACAGAAACCTTCCAACATAATCATTGCTCTCTGTCTCTTCCCAATCCTCCCTGGTGTGCATCAAGGCTTCAAGACATGACTCTTAATACTCCTCAGAGGGATCTACAGTGAGCGGCTGTGCTCATGAATAAAGATGTCAGGGCTGACAGCGTGGTGACTAGGAATGAGCAGCTTACAGAGTAAATGCATTAAACTGGTATGGAGGACACAATCCACACGCTCCCAAAGCTATAGGGGAAAGCAAATGAAACATTTATGGCATCCTTGAGAGCAATGGCCCTATTGATTCAGGTCCGTTGTTTACAAATTGGAGCTGATGGGGTGGAAAGTGGATGTGTTCCATGTCTCTTTTATTAACTGCATTTCAAGTTATCAGTGCCCATGCAAATCAGTTAATCCCTCATATTAAACTGGTCTTTTTGCTAAAGCCCTGCATTTTCCTCACATCTACTCTACATTACAAATCACACTGCAATATTGAAAGAAAACAGAAAATAAACCAGCATTGGTTATGGTGAGTTGAAGATGTAATTCAATATTAATCAGTATTACATCATGTGTAGCAATTTTCTATTTCTGTCTCTCTGTCTTTGTCTCTGAGATGCAGTCGTGGAAACGATTGTCTCTGTTATAATATGCTGATGTTCCTTAAATGCCATTGTTTGCAAAAGTGACACAGTTTGTTTTTTTAGCCCTCCTGTCTATAGCCATAGTTGGAAATCTTGAAAAGCACTGTCAGGATTTGAGGAAGCCTGGTGACATCAGGAGCAACAAAGCTTTGGCTCTTTGCTCTGCAAAGGCAAAAAGTTAAGCTGCTTATGCGTATGCTTAGAAATTAAAAGCACTGGGACAATGGGGAGCATTGGAGCACAGCACAGGCCTTCATGACAAGGGCATTTAGTTTTATTTTTGTGTTACCTTGTATTTGAACAACCAAAAAAGGTCGTGGGAGAAGACACCACACATGCCTTCTGCTCTCAAAGATAATGCATAATCAATGAGATAAATGCTTTCCCTTGATGGCTTTGTAAAACTATCCTATTCCACGGGGTGTAATAATACTTTGTAACTGAATGAGTCTTAACAAAAGGAAGCTGACACCATGCAGTGCAGGGAAGTTAAATGGATAATGGCTACATAACAGCGGCAGCTTAGCTAACCGTGCTGAATGATCTGGGACATGTGGTATGCGTGGGTGCAGGGTTTCATAGGTGACTCCCCACTGAGGGGACTGAAGGGCTCTCTACCCCTAGTGAGGGTTTAGTAGCAGGGGAGTGAAAGGACAGGGGACGCAGAGTGCCTACAGTGCACAAGGTGTGCTGCAGTAGACTTGGATAGCTGCCCTCTAAAAGAGCACATCCATTTTTCATCATTCTCAGCCCTCTTTGGTTTCTCACGGTATGTGGTGAAACACATCCAGAGCTCTCCTCCATTACATTCAGGGAATTTATTACAGTGAAATCAGTCTGTGCAAGTTATATTCACAGATAAATAAATAAAAGTAGTTCAGGTTTTCACTGTGGAAAATGTAAATTACATACTGTAACTTTAGTTTGTGGTATAATGAAATGAGAGTACTTATAAATATCAAGTTAATTGTGGGAAAATAAATATAATGAATGTAATTTATTCAACAAAGAGATGGTTTGCTAGAATGTCTGTGCATAATTGGTATGTGAAACAAAGTTTATTAGGGAGGACGAGCAGATGGAGCTTTGAACACCATAACAATACAGATCTCACTTTTCATACGATAGGATTTTTCATCCATGGGCTATTTTCATCTCATGGGATGTTTATACTGGAGGAGGTAATCTGATAGTCCTTTCCAAACCATCTGTTTTTTGCTTTTAATCAGTTTCTGTGTGCTAATAAGATATTTTAATAGCCACTGCATCCAGCCTGTCTGACAACATTTGTGCTGAATTAAATAGTAAGATCATGGAGCACAATATCATGCATTGATAACTGGAAACATAAATGAGATGCTCTTTGAGCTAGAGCTCCTAGTTATCCCTGATGGCTTTGGAGACACTGATTGAAGATGAAATTAGGCCAGGCTGTGTAGCTTACAGCAGTCTCACTGAGGCGAGATATTGCCACAAGGCCAAAAGACTCTAAACAAAGGGTTAGCTTGCATGCCCTCTTCCTACATGCCCCAGTCTCAATTGGCCATGCCCCAGTGAAGTTGCGTATTGGCTTAAGCAAAATAGCCCTAAACAGCAAACATGTCACATTTCATTATACAGGACTTCTACCAGGCAGTAGTGTGGGGCTGTACTCTTTAAAAGATGTAGTTGTGGTTAGTGCACTCATTGCAAGCTGCAAAAACAAAAATTAGGGCTCAACAATATTACTCATGTTTCTCCCTAAAGCACATGAGTATATTCAGATTAATGTGAAGCTCCAATACACCAATAGTAAAAAAAAAAAATAAAGAGAGAGAGAGGGAAAAAAGCACAAATTTGCAATAGGCAAAATGATGTGTGTGATCTGTGTTGGTGTGTGTGTGTGTGTGTGTGTGTGTCTTCCTACAAAGTTTGGCCATATTATGAATTTGTTTAGAAGTTATATGCCTTTTTGTAATAGGCCTTTCCCATTGCCATGTACCTTTTTAGCCCATTGGCCTGAGCACAAACTCACACTTTCACATGCACACGCACACTTTAGCTCCATGCCAAATTTTCAGCCCCCTAGGGCGAGAATTGTGACCACCAAAGGTTGGGGAAATTTTTGTGGACCACCCGACAAAGTGAACTGTTGAGCTGCTGGTTGCAGTTAAAAAGTTTGTTCAAGGTTCATATAAGAAATTTCTTCTCTTTTTAAATAATGTTTCAAAATGAATCATGATAATACTTACATTGTACTTCACAGTCAATTTTGCTGTTTTAAATCCAACTTACCATGCAATCCAATAAAGACTCCTGCTTGATCTGTGAGTCATCATTATAATACAGCGCCTAGAGGATCGCTTGATTAAGCAGCAATGTTTTAATAATTGATCATGGAAATAGAATCTTCTGTAATGAAATTTCCATCATGAAAAGGGATCTAGTTAATGCACTGTCCATTCATTGCCACAGGTGTAAATAATGCTGCTTGGCTAGCAGGGTAACTGTCTGCGTGTTATTACTGGTCACAGGATGAATGGACATTACCTCTTTCATTGATACAAAACTGCTGCACTGTTGAGGATGTTAACCGTGTCTGGCATGTTTATCCAGTGGCTTACATACACTGCAGCACACATTCATTCGTGTTCACCAGTGCCAGACTCTCAACATGTCAAATGCAAAGGGAAAGGAGTCTAAAGATAGTTATCCTGCCAGGCGATTGAAAGAGGGGTATGGAGCGTGTGGACAGGCCTTGTAAAAACGACACAAGCAGTGAAACTACAAAGGACACTGATGGCAGATATAAAAACACTGATGTATATTATCATTCTTACTCTGTTCTCCTGTCAGGTCCAATTTTGTGAATTTATATATAAAAGAATTACTGGAGCACACTGGTATTCTTAATATAAATGTGGGAGAAACACATTTCAAGGCAACAGACCTTCTTTCTCTATAGGACATGAGTGATGCCCAATATGGTAAGGATGAGAAGCAAGAGATCAAATAAAACAGCAAGAAGATGACAAATGCTAAGGCTCCCAGTAGGACAACTTTACTAATGTGACAGAACAGACATGAAGTAGACAAACATGAAGTAACAAATGAGCATGGGCCTAAAACTCACTTCTATTACATTAACTCTATTACATTTACAGAATAGAAAAATGAACTATACAATGATGATTTAAAAAGGTTTTACTCTTTATATCCCCATACTTTATGATATGCATATTTACTTGCTCTACAAATGAATAATTATATTTAATTATCTCCATTATGATCTTTTTTGAAAGCCTTGTGTGCAAATACTTGAATCAGACTTCACATTGATGTCTTATAACCCACATATAGGTCAAGTCAGATAAAACTACAGTTTACCAGTGAATCTGCAAAAGGCCAGATAGCCTGTCATAAAATTGACTGAATCCCATAATAATTTGTCCGTCATGAAACTTGGTATGTAGATGTTCAATGCATGCCATTAAGAAACCAGGGCAATTTAACATCAGTCAACAGGAAGAACCACCAACACTAGAAAATTACATTGCTTCACCAGTGTATTCAAATATAATCATTACAGAGCAGTATTGATTAGTGAGTCAAAATTTAAAGTTTGGTTTTGATTGTAGCAAGTGAATGTGGCCTATCGTGTCATTTGAATTTGGACCATCATTATTAACATTATTTGTACATCATATTGAACATGTATATAAAAAAATGCACTTTTTACAATGGCTCATGTGACCAAAATTGCTTGAATGAACAAAAAAGTGGGTTTTTTCACAATAACTGCCACATCAATCACTGTAAATAAATAAATATTACTTATTTCGGGATGAACCTAATAACTTAAATGATGTTCAAAATGTGGAAAAAACTGACTCAGATTGCGGTTGATATATTTTTCCCCACCAAGTAGAATACTTGTCCCTTGTTAGAGGCCAAGCAGGAAATAAACAGCGCAGTTGTATTCAATCACTGTCAGAGGCTGTCTGCCCTAACAATCCCTCCTAATGACCACAGCAGGTCATGAATAGTTCTGCTGATCTGCTCCCATGGCCATGACCCTGCCACTGATTTGAGGGAAGGGAAAGCAAAGATTTCACAGTTTAATTCTCAAAGAGGTCTTCCCATCTACAAGTAATTAGCTTGCAAAGTAATAAGGAATATAGTGGTCACATAGGAAAAAACTGTGGTAATCTGAATTCTGCTGATTTAGCATAGCAGGTACAAAACACAAAGGCCTTCCTTTGATCCATTTTGGTAGAGGTGACATTCAGCAGGAGACCAGATGAGAGGAGACCCCCATGGCTTAGCCTTTAAGCATGGTATTGTTGTTCCATCTGCTAAGGTAAACTCCAGCCCAGAAATACTTCTGCTGACTTCACCACTTTGGTTTCCTTCTACGCACATTCACGATGTACCTCAGTGTCGCCTGATAAATCAATTGCATCACCACTGAAAACTCTTGTGCGCAGTATTGAGTTGTCTATAACAGGATCCTCATAGTTCTCTTTAAGAAGATGAAGGGCGGTCATTTAAGCATGTAACTACAGGGAAACCCTCGCAATATTAACACAGAAACAATATCTAATTCATGCAGTGTGCTTATTGCCTTATTCAGAGAACTTCCAAAACAATTAATATTTAATGCAGAGGTTATTGCTCCATTTAGAGAATGTAAAAAAAAACACCATCTCCACCTGTTCCCCCACAAATTAATTTAGGAGGAGCACGGTTAAGTCTTCACACTCTCATTTTTTATTCCCACATATGGACAACTTGTTCCATCTCCTCCTCGCTCTGCCTTTCAGTTAGAGCAATGATTGAGAGCTCAAGGGAGGGAGGTGTCACATCTTGTAAAATTACCTGGAATTTAGATATGCAATGCAAAAAAAAAAAAAATACCTTGTCTACATCTGCAAGTATGTGTTGCAGATGAAGAATATTATAGCTATAACATTAGCTTGTTTCCAGTCATAAAGGGAAAACTATTTTTGTGTCCTCACATAATTCTCTCACATCATCACATATGAATACAAATGTGCTCACCTCAAATGGCCTCAAATTTCTAACAACAGCTTCTTTTATTTAGATCCTTCTTATCTCAGTTAACACCCAAAATAAGTATATTGTTTAAAAATGTTGCCTGTATATTTGTTGTTGATTCTATCATGAAAATATGAGAGGCCATTGAAAAGGGCCATCCATGGTATTGCCCCCTTTTTATATAAATTACATCATCTGAATCAAGATGAAGTGTGACCATTATATCCATAAAGTCAGAAACCTGACATGTGGAGGCTTCAGTGTGCAATGTTTTTATAGGTTTGCTTGAGACTGGAAAAAGTGGATTCCGATGTATCACTGGGAACCACAGCTTTTGTAAGATTTTCAGATATTAAAAGTCATTAATGCCAAATGACTCTCTCTCTCTCTCTCTCTCTCTCTCTCTCTCTCTCTCTCTCGCTTTCGCATTTAATCAGCTGGAGCAAAACCAAAGCAAAAAATGTTCCCTTTTACAGAAAATGGTGCAGAATTACTAGGAAGAGCAGGAAAGTGGGATTTAGGAAAAAAGGATTTTCTAGGGAAGGACTCGCAGATCCTGAGCTCTCTTTACCACTGCCCTCCCATTTTACAGCACACTGTAACTAAGATCCTATGACACCAGACTAGAGGCATGTGCAAGTTTTCACCGTTGGATGCATTATTTACATACATACACTTAAGTGTCGTATTTAACCAAATCAATTCTCATGATATTGACCAAGTGTCTCACATTCTAAATTTTGATATTTTTAGTTTATTTCATCTCTTCATCAGACCACTTGGGGAATATTTGTCTGTGGTTACAATTCGGGCTCACTTGATGGAGGTTTGATGCAAAATCCCTCCAATAGTATCTTGGCATGTTGAGGCAGACCAAGCTTGTTATATTTAGTCAGACAGCAAGCCTACTGCTAATGAATGCTGCTGGCAGGGTGTCTGTGGGCCGTGAGGAGATTACTGTGAACACTGGTAATGTGTGTCCTCTGTGAGTTCACAGGAAGCAAGACAACAAGCAAGACAGAAAGACAGACAGGCATACATCCACAGAAACAAATGGACACAAAAACAGAATGACATTTACGTCGGCTGGACTGGGGATCCCATTTTATTCCTTTTTTATGTATTTGTGTATTAATGGAGAGCAATAGGAAACACAATCAAAATGAAACACAGAAGATTTCACAAGAGAGTTGAGAGGCCAAATGTGTTGTTTTGTGGAACTTCACCTACAAACAAATAAAATGGCAAACACCACAAGTTTCTTTTTGTGTAAGCTGTATAAGTGGGAATAACATAGTGGCCCAGAAGAAAATCCAAGAGAACAATAAATTTCTTGTAAATAAGTTTCTGAAGTATATTAACACAGGCCCAGATAACTTTGGTATTGTTTCTGCTGATTCAGTGCACAAATAATACACAAAGTTTTCATCTCTGCTGACTGGCTGCACCGTGATATTAGAAATTTAGGAATTTAAAAAAAAATCATGGTGGATGATTGGATGGATGGATAACTACAGTGGCAGGCTGATGGGCAGATTATTGGGCAAATAATTGAAAAGAACTGTCCAAGCACCTGATCACGGGTTTACCTTTAAAATATGTATTTTTTTAAATGCTGTACAATTCAGAAGGTCTACATACATCTCTAAAATCCTCTGTAAATCCTTGTAAATATCGAGTGTGGTTCTAGATTATGTTTCTCAATGAATTCATAGAGTGGTGTGAATTGCAACTTAGCAGCATTTCCTTCAGTACCTTGAAATGCACGGATATTTCCAGCTCAGGAGATAGTCATTGTGAAATGTCACTGCAATAGCTCTGCAATAGCTTTTGAATTGCTAGATAAGTTTTCCTATCAGTGAGAGTCTCTGGTGGTTAGTGGGTATTATTGGTGGGCAGTCATATGTGCAGGGGCGGGGGCTTTTGTTGACCCAGCAGGCAAAGGCACTCTAGAAACTGCTATATTTTGCACTCAAGACAAAGTTTAGATCATGGATTGGTTTTCATCTCCATTGCATGGGGTGTTCAGTTCTCGTGACTACTTGTATGAACACATTTCAATCCTCTAAATTGGCTGTAATCTGACCTGCCTGATTAATCTGTTGTGCTGATTAATCTGCTGTCTGTGCTACACTGTGGCTCTCATGTCATGTCCGTCTCACCTCTGCAAGCTATCTCAGTTTTCAGATATCTTTTGCTCATTAATATACAGAAATACACGCACGCACACATACACACACACATGCACACACAGTTACCAGGTTTAACCCCTGGGCTTATTTCTTTTATCTCTTAATGGGTACCACTTCACATATTCTGACATGACCAGGCATTGACCTTTAAATCACATCAACTTCCCTTTGCTCTTCTAAATATCCATTATGTGCACGAGGTGTTAGTCATGTTTCACTTCGATGTAATGAATGTTCCCAAATAATAGCCTTTAAAACTACTAGCCGACTGTGATAGTAGTTTATTTTCGGTATTAAACTGAGCAAAATAGATATTTTTTAGTCTTTGGATGAAAAAAAGTCAACCTGGGACATGCTGTCCCTTTTGGAGACATTTCAATCAGCGGCCGTAAATAAAATTAAACAGCTGAAGGATGTATTATGTCATAAACTGTTTGTTTCTCTTCCAGGGTCAGACTTTCAGTGCAACACTCACATAATTCCAGTGAAGAACGAGGAAGGTGTGGTGATGATGTTTATCCTAAATTTTGACTACATCGCGGATGAAGGAAGTGATGATTCCACAGAGAAGATAAACCACACATCCCCCACAAAGTCTGATCAAAGTGAGTACACTATGCACTAAATATGCACAATTAATAATATATCATATACAGCATATCATTTATATACTTCCAGCAATATATACTGCCCTACAATGGACTGGTGACCGGTCCGTGGTGTTTTCCTACCTTCTTTAGCTTCCCACAACTCTGAAAAACATTCAGTAGTAGGAGATTTATTTTATTTCATCATGATAGAATATATTACCTAAGATCAATGTTTGGCCATTTTCTTTGATATTTATACATTTTTTAGCCATTTTGCACTTATTTATCACCACCACATCGAATTCCAAGATATCTAATAATCAGAGGCTTCGGACACCAAAAGCAACCACATCTGATGAAAATTCCATTAAAAGTCTAAGATATATCTTTATTTGAAAAGTTCCTCCATATCAGTATTTTCTGGGCAAGAGCTTTTTCCACCTCCAGAACTTAGTTATGGCACAACACACTATCATTTCAGAAAAGTGACAAATTTAGCACTGCATCTGTTGTGCGTTTGTCACCTTTTTCTTAGATTCTTCAAACGAGACTCGTGCCTGTTTTGTGGGAGCTTAGACTCTCCTCCTCAATAGAAGAACAATTACATAATTGAATGGCTCTGATTCAGATTATTCATGCAGAATTTCCTCTACATCCAATACACACTCATTAAGTAAGCACCTCAGATTCCAAATCAAGTCCTTTTAATGCTTAGTGTATTTAGGGGTCCAAGCACCGAAGATGCTGGAACCTTTGGTTATTGGTCAGATTTTTATTAGGGGTCCAAGCTGCTGGAGCCCTGTTATGGTTGCTCAGATGATTGATTCCTACTTTACTTTATTCTTCTCTGCTAAAAGTATCTGGATCTCTTAAAAATAAAAAAATAAATAAAAAATTAAGAAAAATAAATTTGTAAGACCGACAGTGTCCAAAGTTAAGTCTGAAATCTCACCCACTACTCAGGCAGCAGAAATGATACCAGTTGTCCCAATGGTGGCGCTGTAATGACATATTTACATGTTGGCCCATAACTCCTGAACTATAAGTGGTAGTGGTTCCTGGATTCTCCTAGTCCAGACACATTTATCCATGTAAGCTACTCACTGTGCACCGGGAAAGACTTCCAGCTATTTTACATTTTGACCAACATAGATCTTTTGCTTCTACTGCAGATTTTGCCCAGTTAACAACAAATTTGCGGTAACTGTGGTAAACATACTGATTATGTGAAATGCTAGTTTTCAGAGAAACAGCCATAATTCATCAACCATTGAATCAGTACAAAACTCAAAATACCCATGTACAATCTTAGCATACGTCCAAAAGCTCTTCCAGAGCCAACCAACAGTAGGTGGCACTACAGTCAGCTGCAGGACTTTGAGAGAAACGTTTTCCAAATGTTCTCAGGTCACATCCAATTCATTGTAAATAATTTTGTCATGACTGGCAAAAATGAGTGTGCTTTCCAAGTATAAACACATTTTCATCAAAAATTGCAGTTCAAACTCCAAAAAAAATCATAACCATTGCATCATAGGTCCTATAAAGCTAGATTTTTTTCAGCACATCCATCTCCACAAATCATTCAAATATTACCAAAACAGATTCTTTAAATCCTCATTATCATGTTTCAAAATGGTGTTCAGATATATCAGTCAGTCCTCCTTGATATTCAGTATCTCACTGTAATTTGTACTGCATGTACATTTTCTATTTTGCCCAATGTTTTATCAAACGTTAGCAAAATATTTGACAATACACCTTAAATCAGCAGAACGAGGTGTGATTTTTTTTTTTTTTCCAGAATTTTGTCACTAACATTTTCATTGTTGTGAACATTTGGGGCTCTAGTTTAGTAGACTGGGCGAGGCAGGGGCACAGCGCAGCTGCGCTTTGCCAACTGGGTGTGGCCAAGTGGATTTTGCAAGTTTGGCACGCCGTGCACGGGCGCAAGTACTCCGCCGTTCCTCCTACCGGCACAAGGGAGGAGAGAAGGCGTGGAGTGGGTTTGACACAGCTGATTCACTTTAAACCAATCAAATGAGCCCCTGTCCTCGCCTTCAAAATGCGCTGCGCAAAGGCGTAAAGAAAGTTTACACAACTGACAACTGACCGGCGCAGAGCGGAGACCGGTGAGCAGTGCGGACACGTCACCAAAACCTCACAGGCAGGCCTCCGGAATGTCAGGCACATGAACAATGCAATAAATACCCACAAAAAAACACTATTCAATGCTACGATCACAATCAGCACATAAATTTATCTCCATATCAACTGTCCCGTCGCAACTGATGTCAGATCAAAGGAGATTGGCACCGTTTGTGCTGATTGTGAGGTTTTGGTGATGTGCGTCGGTCAGCCAAACTTCCACTGCACCAGCTCCGATCCGCCTTGCGCTGAAAGTAGACGTGGTTTCAGATGGCGAGCTTTGGGCGCACCACGGCGAAGCCTTTTGGCACGAAACTGTCACTGCGCCAAGCTGAATCTGTCGACACCTCCCCCTGCTGCGCTGCCACTCCCATCTCGGCACACCTCGGTCTGCAAAACTAGCGAACCGTCCGCCCCTTGAGTTGCGCTGGTCCAAACTAGCTCTGCGTGGGGTTCGCCTCACTGCGCCACTCTCCGCTGCGCCGGAAAACTAGAGCCCCATATGTTCATATGCAAATATGGCTACAAAGCATGTGCTCTTTCAGGTTGTCATGGTTTTATTTTGCACTTACACCGTTTTTCTGCTACCGCTGTGTTGGAAGTTGTGCTGAACAAAAAAACACGCCATTTATTGACTGCTTGTAAGTCTCTAAGCAAGTGTCTTTATCACAAAAAAAAGGTCAAACCATTTTAGTTCTCATTTAAAGTTCGAGCATTTCATTTTCATTCATTTTCATTGTGTTTCATTTCGTGCATTTGCCCATAATTGTTTGGTGCAGAAACAAAAATCTTGGAGGACGTCCAAATGCAAAGACCCAAAGACCTACATTACTCAAGCATGCAGAGGCAGAGGAAACACACATTCCTCCAGTTAAGACTGCATATGAGAAACACCTGTAGCCTAGATAACATTGTAAGGGATGTATCCATATTCAAACTGCTGCAATACTGCATGAGGATAGCATCATCAATAATAACAGGCCAGCAATTCACCGCTGGCATCACACGCAAGATAGCTTATCACCCATGTTGAAATGCAATATGCTGTTAGGAATCAGCTCATCATCATACAAAAAAAAAAGAAAAAGTGATGACTGAGAAAAATGTGAATATCTTGAAATCATCCGACTGAGATTACACACACTAGTGGGCTGCCACACTCACCTTCCAGAATAGAGAAGTACAGCTCTCCAGAGAAAATAATTTGCTTTTGTTGCACTGGTCCTAGCTTTTGACCAGTCGGAGCCATCGATTGCAATTCCATACTGTTTCATCACACTTTTTTTTTTTTTCCTGCAGCATCAAGTTCCACCCTTTTTTTTTTTTTTTTTTTTGCACGGCATCATTATATATTCCTTTGCTATTGCATGTCAGTGTGCTTTAGCAGATGCACCCATTATAAGGGGTCAACCATGAATCTTAATGCACTTAGCATTTTGGCTGATGGGGCTGTTATTGCACTGGAATTACCGATAAATTACAATTCCACGCCATTTTTATTCTGTTAGTAGTCTACCACTGTTTTCCATTAAATCAACTCAACAATTCATAATCCAGAGGCGAAAAAAAAAAGGTAATGGAGATGAAATGCAGAACATTAAAAACAACAGGAAAAGACAGTTATGTGCCTGTACGTCTTGGTGACTGTAGTGCATAACAACAAGGTAACAGTCAAGTCATTATCAAATCTGTCCAGGACTCCTCTGCCTGCAGTGCTTCTCTGTGCAGCTGATCAAGACCTGAGCTGTCGTTATCTTTTGACCTCTTCCTCGCTGGCTCTGGAAAAAAGGAGTTACACGCCAGAGGCACGCTCTCGCCAATGCTGAGGATGGTCATTTGACAAGGTGGCTGTTAGTTACATCCACTGAAAAAGCCAGCTATTTAATACTAATGGCTACTCTGCCTTTCATACTGTATACATATTTGTGGTAAATGGGACTTAGATCTTGGAGTCCTCTGGAAACAACATGTTTTGAGGAGCAGTGGGGATTCAAAGCTTTGGGTAGCTGTTGACAGTAGCATGGAGACAAACATCACCTGACATAAAGACCTGAAGAGCTCAGCAGTGAGGCTAGAGAAGTGATTATTTGCCATGATTTCGTAACCATCCAGTGACTGACCACGAGCTACGAGATTGTGAAACAAAGCTATATGTTCCTGTAGAAGCCACAAGTCCATATGAGAACAACCTTGTTTTATGGCGAATTTATGATGACAAAAGCTATGATGAAATCTAAGTATTAGGGAGGGACGAGTTGCGAAGAGATCCAATCACAGCCGTTTTCCTTGTGTGGTGCAGAGCGGGAGGTTAGATGCACCTGGGAAGCCGACTACCACTCGCTGCATGTCGACACAAACTGTGTACAGAAACATTAAGGAGAAAGAGGACAACGGAAGTATGGATTCATAGATACATATCCTTGTTTCTTTTATATGAGACTTGGTTTTATTTGTATTTGATTTTAAGATAAAGACATGTTTGATATCATAGCTGTTAAATCTGTGTCTGTCTTGCACGTTCAAACCTAAATCCCATCCCATAAAAACAGGTTAACAGATGTTTCCAGGAGTACATGATGACTTTGGAAATTCTAGAGAAACAATTTTAATGCATTACACTTTCACTAAACCTGTTAGATTTTAGTCGACTAAAATCTTACGATGTTAAATCAACTAAAACTAGAATAAAGCTAAAACAATTCAGATGACTATAATAGGATTAAAACTAAATGGCATTTCAGTCAAAAGACTATGATTAAAATGAAATCCGAAATTGCTGTCAAAATGAACACTGTACTACCCGCAATCCTTAAATGTAACAGCGACGCCGTTGATTGGTGGAGCTTGCTGTTACCATGGAAACCACACCTGCGAATGTCACTAACCAGGTGATAATTGCAGTCAGGAACAAAGGACTATAGCACGTCGATGATTAATGCAATAAAATCGCTATATACACAATGAAAAACACAGTACCCGATATGAAACACTATATAAACACAACACAAACTATAATATGTTACAACGCAAAATTCAAGATGAGGCAAGCTGAACTGCTGTTTGATAGAAACTGGAAGTCGTTGGAAAGGTGGGATGCGTTGTTCCTTCACTCTTTAATAATTATGTACACAGTCTTGTACCTTTACCTTTTTTCCTGTTTTCCATATTTTTTATTGATCGCCATATTTTTTTTTCCCACCACCACCATTTAGCTAATACAACCCAATCAGCACATACTGTATTATTACCTCCTCCAGCTGGACAGGGGTTGTTTGTCTGTTTGTTTGTCACAGGCTATCTTGTACAGATACAAATGGATTTGCATGAAATTTGGTGGAAAGGTTGACCATGGGCCAGGGAAGAACTGGCAAATTTTTCACACTGACTGGTCAAAGTGGGGCATGAAAGTGGGCGTGGCTTCACATTAAAATGCACCAGCTTTCAAACAGATTCACGCAACATTGTGAAACTTTGTGGAAAGTTTGGCTATTAGGCAAAGAAGAGCTCATTGGCTTTTCATACCAGTTGGCCAAGTCGGGTGTGGCAGTGGTCGTGATGAACTTTTGGTGAATATCCAACATGTGGAACTGGCATAGTGTTGGCAGAATGTGTTCATCATTGATTTTTCCCCATCTATACCAGATATCCAGTTATACAGTTTGTATTGTTGGTTTGTCATGTTAGAAGTTAGTTTTAAATAATGTTGTTAGTCTTCCAGGTGCATTTACAGTACAAACAAAGCAAATGAATACCCAGCAAATGCAAAAAAAAAAAATACATTGGTGCACTTCACTCTGTGGAAGTTGTAAAGGTTGATATAATATGTAGAGCCAGCAGCAGCAGCCCTGTGCTCTCAGCAGTCAGAGACAGGCATTGACATTTTTAAGCACTTATGGCACACATTTTTGCTATATGAGAAATGGCAGCAATAACAAGTTTACCTTCTGTAATTTTGCCCTTACATCTATCCTGACATTCTGGGAGTTGAAAGTGAAATTTCTCTCAGAGGAGAATACTGCTGAGTTTCAGTTCATTTCCTGAGTAAATTTCTTTGTTACTGGATATCCACTAATGTCTCTTGTAGACAAAGTTAAGAGTTTGTGCAGTGTTTGTGCTCCCTCTCTGCAGTGTCACACTGACCCAAAGTTCTGTAATGAATTGGGAAAAATGGGGAAAAAGAAATGACTCTGATAGGTAATTTTCTGGAGGTGTCTATGCTCATGTGCCTAACTGATAGTCCTGCCAAAACACAGCCTCTTGGATGTTAAACTTCATGCAATACCTCTTTTGCATATGCTACCAAAATACAACCAGTTCAACATACATGAGTATTATCACATGCACAAAGGGCTGGATACAGTATCAGTAGTCTACACATCATATATCTATGCATATCCAAGTGTTTTTAAGTGCAATATCCATCCTTTTATAGTATTTATTTTAGTTTCATATTTATTGAATGTCTGACTTTAATTGTCTCATTAATTGCACTGACCGGGAGCAGCACGCCTAATTTCATTGTGCTTGCACAATGACAATAAAGGCTCTCTATTCTATTCCATTCTTCTATTCAAAATTAAAGATCGGCGTGCTATCCTGTTGTAGAGAATAAATTGAGAAACAGATGCTATTTAATTTGGTGTCTTTAATGACAGGTTTTATGTCACTTGGCCACGAGGATGGTTTAAGCCATATGGGCTTTCTCTGATGTAAAGCAGTTTATGTCTTCTATGCCCACATGTTTATCCACACAATAATAGATGCCCTTCACTCTTGTCATCTTGTCAGATGTGGTTTTACCGCAGGGTGGATGCACGTAACATTTTCAAATTAAAAATGGCAATTGTCAGGCAGGCTTCCATTTTGAAAATTATACTCAGCAAATTGACACACTGTTGGACACTGTAGAGATGCTACGTCTCCAATAATATAACTATTACATGAACACCTAATAAAAACTACATACTGCACTGTGTGTAGTGAATCAGTATTCATGAATATGTCATGTAACCTTTATGAATGCGCTATAAAACCGAATGCAAATAAACTGTAGCTTCACGTGCTGCATGAATTGGGAGTTGCATCTGTGGTCAACTTCAGTAAAATCTCCTCAAGAGATTGGATAAGTGCTGGCCATTTTTCTTGGGCTAGGAAATCTGTCATGTTCAAACTGTCATATTAATTGGTTCTGCTTAACTGAACTGGATCTGCAACATTTCCTGGATGTAAATTTTAGCCTTTGCTTCTGATTTATTCAGGTGTGACTTCCAATTACTGTTGGTGCTTTTCTTTAAGCTAATACATTTTTTGATACTGCTTTAACCCTGTAAGTGAATGATATTAGAGGATGCAGAGATGAATGGCATTTCTTTTCAGTTTTATAGAGGAGAAGGCAGCAGATCACTTTTTTGGGGTTTTGTTTTCAACTAAAATACCGACAATGGGAGAGGAGCAGTGATTTTGTGCAGTCTGAAATATTCTCATCAGCTCATCCAAAAGCATATAAACAAACAAAAGCAGGGAACATTAGAGATCATATTGAAATGACTTGCCCGTTAGTATTATCATCCTAAGCATTTCAACACTGATGAAATGTGACATCTGAACACTTTCACAGTGTGGCTGATATGATCTGCTTAAGGTGAAGAGTTTTTGGACAGTTTTCCAACTTTGTAAATGCATGAAACTTAAAGATATAGAAGTGATTTTTACGAGTCTGTTCCCTGGTGTGCAGCTGCCCATCATGATGGCTTGTTTTTTTTTTTTTGTTTTTTTTTGTTTTTTGGTAGTGGCAACATCAATAACAGAATATTGAACGCAATTGTGATCAAATTGTATGAGTGTGGCCTGAAGCACTCTCATCAGCTCATCCAAAAGCATATAAACAAACAAGCAAAGAACATTAAAAATACCAAAATCATTATTCAGAGGAGTGGCAGATTGCTATTGCCGTTCTCTTTATTTGAGTGTTTGAGCACAGATGAGCCATTATATAAGACTTATTTTTGGTATGGGGCTTGTATGCTTATTTCTAGATTGTGACAATGGATGGTTACCTTTTTTTTTTTTTTTTTTTTTTTAAAAGCCAATAACATCAAAAATGCTGACAGGGATATTGAACTTGAAAAAAAGGCAGGTAATATCCTTTGAGTCTTTGATTTGTATTAAGATTGCATCTATTTTCTCCCTGGGTTTCGGTACCGTTAAAAATAGACTTAATTTTATAAACACACCACACACACCATCATGGACTAATGATGCAGGGTACTACGGCATTCCAAACATCCTCATAGTTTTCTCCCTTGCCTTTGCTTTATTTCGTGATGTTCTATGTCCAAAGGGCATATGAGCTTAGCTTCAGATCTCGGCACTGCAGTCTGGTGATGTGGGTAGAGAAGTACCTGGCTCGCCCACTGTTGGAAGTGAAATGGTCTTTAGGGGATCTCAGGAAGAGAGCAGGGAATAGGGTTTTGATCAGGACCAGCTGTCAGTTCTGTCCTCAACTATTCTGCTGAAACTCACTGTTCTGTGGAGGTAAAACAGGCTTATTTGCAGTGGGGGAGACTGTTATGTTTTAATTAAACTCACACTCTCATTCTTCACGCCATTCAACAGACACGTTTTGCTCGTCATTTAACTGACGAATACTCTGGCATAGGATTTCGGGAAACCACAGCTACACGTGTTTCCATGTCCTTGCTCCTTTCTATGCCAGCATGCACCTAAGCTGACTTTTTTGGTTTGTTTGTTTTTGTTTTTGTGTAGTCTTAAAGGTTTCAACCGGTGACCAACCAAATCCCAGTCACACCGCATTTGCAAAGACTTCTTAGCGTTTGCTCTCTTGAGTGCAGAAGGCGGGACAGAACAAGAAGAATCATAAGAAAGTCACTGAAACTTAATTTAATATACACTACTGGTTACAGTAAACACCATGAAACTACCAAGCAATAAATATTTAATGAAACTCTAGGGGCTAGGCAATATATTAAGGTACAGCTTATCAATGTTATGATATAAGGCTAAATATCTTGAGGGATTTTGAATATGGTGATATGATGCAAGTGTTGTCTTTTCCAGGTTTTGAAGGCTGTGTTACAGGAAGGAGATGCAGGTCATTTCTGAACTTATTAGACTGTTCCAGCTGTTGTGTTATTTTCCTCTACCTGCTTGATGATCACATCCAAAAATATCTAGTGTGTAAATATCTTATGAAAGCGCCAAGAGTCACCCCAACAATATCATCGCACTATTGTTTCTGGGGTATCTGTATGAAGTCAAATATCAAAAAATGTTTTACCTTTTTCCATGTCTCTCTGCCTTACTTCAACTGTATGGACCCTGTTACAACGCAGAGAAGGCAGGGAAGGCAAGTGTGCTGTAGTCAAAAAAAAAAAAGAAAGAAAGAAAGACAGAAAACCTTGTACACTCCGTTGGGTGGGCCTTTACCATTCAGAGATGCCTTTGGGCAAAAATTCCTACATCAACATCAACCAGTCAATCATCGAATCTGTGTCCTCTGGCAGAGAGTTCGTGCCATTTTTATGCTCATCAAACCATCCATTGATCACTTATGCCCTGTAGATGGAGCATTGTAAAGGGAAAAAACAAACAAAGAAACAAACAAACAAAAAAATATCCATCAGGAAACAGATTCGTTCCTGATTGCCGCAGTCGGAAAGGCAGTGTGTGCCTGTTTGTGTTTGCTGTGCTTTAGAAGAGGTGCAGCTAAACCATGACAGAACAATGCATCCCACACCTTAACAGACCCACCAGGACCCCATGCTCTGGCCTGTAGGCTTGTTTTTATGTCTGCCAAACATGTACAATACACATCCACTTGTTGTTAGCAGGGTGAAGAATGACTCATTTGGCCAACCGAGGTTTTTTTTTCCCACTTCAAAGTAAACCACTGTTTATGTTCTTTGTACTGCTGTAATCACAAACATGTCATTTTAGGTGTAATAAACGGAGCATTCATTGCAAACTGACCGCGCTGTCTCTCACTGCAAATGTCTTGATGGATTGTTGCTGCTGAAACTGCTGCCTTTTACATCCTTGATTGATAGTTGTAGTTGGATTACAGATGAACACAATGCGGTTACTTCTGTTTAGCTGACACTGTCTATCCATGGCGAGATTTCATTTAGAAAAATAACTGCAGGGGTAACTTAGCTGTCACTCAAAACTTCATAAACATGATGTTGTCCAGCAGTAATTGGAAAAGCTGCTGTGGGGCTGTGCTGGAAAAAAAAACAAAAAAAACAACAACAAAAAAACACTTGCATGTGAAGTCGCAGGCATTTCAAATATATCTTTACTACGTTGATTAGTGAGAAGGATGAGTGAAAAAGCTCCTCAGTGTTTAGGTTAGCTCAGTTCAGTGTTTGTTTAATAGAACTGAAAGGGTCTATTCCAACAATCACTCACCTTGCAGTTGCAAAGGGCAAAGACTGCATTTCCAATACTGAAAATTGCTTTGTGCTACTGAGTCGGGACTGACAGCAAACCAAAAAAATGAAGCATTTTCACGATTCCCACATTAATGTATGATTATCTTAGTCTTTTTTTTTTTTTAATATTATTTATATTATGTTATTTATTTTGTGAACTCCTCCAGAATAATTGATTGCATTTAACATGACATGGAGAAAGCTCAATGGATTATCACTCTGCAGCAGAGCCATGATCAATCCAAATGAGAGATTGGGGGAGCTTTTATTTCTCTGCCAGTGTTGATTAGAAACAACTAAGCTTCTCTGGAGAGGCTCTCTCTATGCTTCAAGAAACAGCTCGGCCCTATTAGTATCTGGGATGTAAATTACCGTGATCCCTCACCTCATCATGTCTCAAAATATTCCCCTTTCACTAGTTTGATAGAACATAATGAAACATGGAGTTAAACGCTTGGGCATGTTCCAGAGCACTTCTGCACCATGCATTTAGGATGCAGTGGCATGAAGAATTTTGATTATGTGTAAGGGTTATTTTCTCCTATAACGAACGCAAAATTTCCTCTGATTTGGTACACTACATGTTCAGAATAGCGCCTTCTCCTTCGTCACCAGCTGCCCATCTTCTGGATATGATATGAAATGCACTGGCTTTTCTTCCCAGGTTATAGTAAATTATCTGAATACAACCAGATGAAAGGTGGTTTTAGAGGCTGAATCTGTGCTGGTAATCCTCATTCAGATTTATTCCTGCATTCATTTATTCAGTATTTATTTAGACATTTAAGCCATTGAAAGGATTTGACATCTTTTGTTCAAGATAGATAGATAGATAGATAGATAGATAGATAGATAGATAGACTCAATGGGGAAACTCATTTGCAACCAAATCAGCTCATTCAGACAACAGACAACACATTGCAGTCACAGTCCACAACACATACATAACACCATAAAAAGCCATTCCATTTGGAACATGATTAACAGCTGGAAGGTGCTGTGAATTAAAACCACATCTAAAAGTGTTCATTAAAAAGATCTGACCGCCACTGGAACAAAAGACCTTCTGAGTCGTTCAGCAGAAAGCTGAGGCATCGCTAGCCGCTCGCTGAACGGGCCTCTGAGTGCTTTAAAAACACCACATAATGGATGGCCTTCAAAATACAGAAGTGCTTTTAGTTTGGCTCTCATTGTCTTTTCTACAGTGACCTCAAGCGAGTCTGGGGTTAAGGCCAATCACTGAGCCGGCCTTTCTGATCATCTTATTGATCCTGTTTTTATCATCCGCAGTGATGCTGCTCCCCGGCAGAGCACTGCTTTAAGAAGGACACCAGCTACGATTCGCTAAGAAGCTTCTTGCTGCTATATAAGGCTTTAAGCTTCCTCAAGAAGAATAGTCTTGACCGAGACAACATCACTGTTTTTTTTTTTTTTTTTTCCAGTCTAATTTACTGTCCAGGTAGACAGCAAGATGTTTGTAAGACTGGACAATTTCTATTCAATTAAATTTCATTGCTTCAAAGCATTAAAAGTAATTATTGGAATGAAGGCATCAAATAGTGCACCATAAGCCGCTATGTGAATGCTCTATGGAGTCGTTTTCTGTATAAAAAAGTTCTGTCATTTAGTGTTTGTTAATTACTCGTTTACGAATGTCTTTCCTTTTAACAAGTTAATTTCCATTTAAGCGGACATTAGTATGCTTCTCGTAGTAGGGGTCATTATACTTATACTTACTCTGTGCCATAGTTGAAAGAAGTATGAGGCAACTTTATTTTCACACTTTTGTTTTTCTATGTAAATAAAGGGTTGGATGCGTGTTAAAATACAGGAACTAAATGTTATGTGATGTTTTCTTGGTCTGAGCCGGTAAACAGCAGATGGTAAGCAGGGGCTCTTTAGCGCTATGCATTTTATTTACCTACCCACCTGAATGACCTGTGTTGAGCTGAACAGCTGATGCGGAGAGGAGCGAGAGTTAACTGTTTGCTCTTGTTTACTCCAGTTCCACAAGACTGCAAGGCCAGCAGAGTCATTTGCCATGCACACAGAAATTAGCTTGTTTATCAGCATTTTGATTTTTGTTCCGCCTCTCCATCCCGCTGACATTTTAGATGTACGTGATCCATGACTGATTCCCAATCAAAACGGGACCTCAATCACATAGGAAAGTATGTGGCTTGTGCAATTTCCATATTTTTATAATTAAACATATAATGAGCAACATTGAGCCTGATGAGGACAATAGCTTGTTACGTGCCAGCCTTCAAAACGGTAACCTTGAACATTGTTCATCTGTCCTGTCAATTGGATATGCTCCAAAGATGCACAGCACATTACCACCGAGACACTCGTACAGCAGGTCTACACTGAAGGTGCATTGCATGGGTTGTTTCAAGGTGATTCGTTGCGGTATGTTTTCGAGATCACCCTCTGCGTTGTTTATTTCCCCGCACGGTGATGTTCCACCCTCATACCATCCACCATGCTTTTTATTGAGTTTAAATAGCCCACAACTAAAGACCTTGAAAGGTTAGAAAAATCTTTAGCCATTCATTACTGTAAGTGAAGGAGGTGGAAAAGTGATGGAATATAATGAAAACTAATATTCTTTCCAGTGACTATCTGTAGATATGTTTAATATCCCATTACAGGCCAAGAAGTAACCACAGCTCTATAGTGTCTTGAGACAAACATAATCCGGGGGGAAATTACCCATCAGGAATGCAATACTGTTACTGAGATGCAATTACCAGGACACTTGTGAGACTTGCAGCCCAGTATCCAAGGGTGCATGTGTGTGAGGGTGGTCGATATGTGCATAACAGCTGATGTGTTTTGCAGGGTAAATTGGATTCTTTGCTGGAGAACAGTTAATTTAGAATATGTCCGAGATGCAAATGATTGATGTGACTATATTGTTACAACTGTAGGTTTGTGGTGCTGACCAATTTAATGGGAGAAAATATTGGAGGGAGAGGGAGATGGCTTTAATCATAGAATTATAAGGAATTTTGTGGACTAAACGTGTAAGCCTATGGCTGGGATTATTGTGGACTTTCAAAACGATAACTTCATTTCCAAGCAAAAATTACTTAATTTTGGGAGGGGGGACATTCTGCCTGGTTGGATTCTCTTCCATTTTACATTATATCTTAGAGTTCCTGTGCTAGTATTTGCAGTAAGTAAATAAATGCCGTGTCTCACAGAGGATTTAATGTACCAATTTAGCACAGAATCACATAGCCTATAAACAAAGAAAACCGCACGGATTGGAATGAACATCAGTGTAAGCATTTGATAAGGATTTGCTTGAGGCAAATGCTATGCTTTATTATCGATACAAAAAATAGCAACTGTAGGAACAAGACTCGCTTCTGTGTGTATGAATTATACTTGCCTCTGCATTGATTTATCCCAGAACTCATTCTCAGAGATGAAGTTGAACATAATATTTGTAGCAATGGCAAATAGTTTACCGTTATCCCTGGGATAAATTTCTCCAGACGGGGACATTTCTATTCTACCACAAATGATCACCTTGAATCTCATAATTAATCACTGTCCCCTTCAATGAATCGCCTCTAACCTTAAATGTAGTACAGAAAGGAGGAGAAAAGAAGTGCATATACACAGCGCTGGGGAAGTGTGTGTGGATACGAAGAAATAAAACTGCCTGCACAGAGTGTGGAGCCCAGCCCGCATAATAAATGTATGACAAAACAATACCCCAGGCACCCCAGTATTAATGTTATGCAGTGAACTCATTATTAAAGTTCCAAAACAGCTCCTGGAGTAACACAGATGGAGTCAATTAAGCAATGAGCATACTTGCTCGCCTGCCGTTTCATCTTCTTTCTTTTATCTCTTGCATATTACTCCATGGATGTAATTAGCTGTATGTTTCTCCTCGCAACATAATGTCCAGTGATAATAACAGTTATTTTCACTTGTAATTTCAAATAATGTACTGCTTAATAAATGTACCAAATTTGCTTATACCGTGTCCTTGGGTATTTCATTTGCACTGCAGTAGGTGTTGGGTATTATACGGTGCTAAGCTGCTGTTTCTGCTGTTTGTGTTCCCAGAGACCTGATGCCTTCAACGCTGGAGGGACAGATCACCATGGAGAAGACACCCAGCTACTTTGTGACTAACCATGCCCCGAAGCGCATCCACTCCATGGCCAGGGACATCAAGCTTATTATTGTGGTGCGTAATCCTGTCACTAGAGCCATTTCGGACTATACGCAGACTTTGTCCAAGAAACCCGAGATCCCGACCTTTGAGGTGCTGGCTTTTAAGAACCGGACGCTGGGTCTTATAGATGCCTCGTGGAGCGCTTTGCGTATAGGAATATATGCCCTCCACTTGGAGAGCTGGATGCAGTACTTCCCTCTCTCGCAGATGCACTTTGTCAGCGGAGAGAGGCTTATTGTTGATCCTGCCGGCGAGATGGCCAAAGTGCAGGACTTCCTGGGACTCAAGCGGATCGTCACGGATAAACATTTTTACTTTAATAAAACAAAAGGATTTCCTTGTCTGAAGAAGCCGGAGGACAGCAGCGCTCCCAGGTGTCTCGGCAAGTCTAAGGGGAGAACTCATCCGAAAATTGACCCTGACGTGATTCGGCGGCTGCACAAGTTCTACAAACCCTTTAACATGATGTTCTACCAAATGACTGGCCAGAACTTTGAATGGGAGCTGGAGGAGGGCAGTGAATATCGTAGCTCTCAGGACTAGCAGACTGCGGCATGGCACGGCGCAGCCACACCACCAGCCTTCTCAATAAAACAACTATCGCATCGCTTCATGTTCAGAAAGAGTGCTTGAGCACGCCAACCAGTCATGGCTGTCTTTGCAGTGTCTGTATCCATAAGCAAGAGTTTACTGACATGCTTTTTTCTCTCTCTCCCTCAGTACTAATGTTGTTGATGATGGCAGAACATTATTGTATATATTATACATAAAATATATTTATATTTGTGAAAAGGAGATGATTTATTCCTTTTGTTTTTAAAGCACAGAGCTGATATAAAAATCATATTGACTAATGGCAATGCATGCGATAAGTTAAGTGTCCTTACCTCATGAGCCCTAAGGGTAAACTCTGCCTGTTTCTTCTCCCTTTACTTTCCCTGCAGTTTGTTGCCCTCACGCCCACTCACCAGCATTACAGTACAAAAAGACATTCTATTCTAATGGCTGAGGCCATGAAGTGCTATGTATTATTTCTTTTAACACTGTCCTGCTGCTGTAGAAAGAAAAAAAAGAAGAAGAAATGATAGACATATAGTACAATAATCCTTTGACATGCACTCATCTTTAAGTTGTCAGTGTTTGTATTCTGAGTGAGGACAATCCTGTTTTGTGTCAATCTAAGATTACCAAAGTGTTAATTTCCTCTATCGATATTTCAGTTATTCTGCACTCATTCATTGCATACATATTCAATAACAAAATGGATGTGCAGTGGCCATCACTCAAGGTCGACAACTGGATTGTTTCACTGTTGAACATTAGCATACTGATGACCATGCACTCAGAGGTGGTGCATTATCAGTGGGTTTGGCATAATATGACAAATGAATTCATTTACTACAAATATCAAAGGTTAGTTGTGCATTTAATAATTATGCATCCTGACAAAAACAATTTTTTTCATGCCAACACACACCCAAAATATCAGATGAGATAAATCTGGCCGTTTGCCATACGACCCTCCCCTTGTCAGAATAATATATGTCAATGGGGGTGAAGAACAACACAGGAGGACCGAGCAGAAGTTTGTTAACAAACATCTGCTGCAACGCAGTCTTCTGTCATTAGAGATTAATGGCTTTTTT
>OMLB01015311.1:38746-53294 GCA_900302555.1 Myripristis jacobus
AGACTGCATCTTTTTTTTTTTTTTCACACACACACACACACACACACACACACACACATACACACACACACACACACACACATACACATACACTCAGACAACAAAAGGGATTTTCCTTTCTTTATCATTCAAGTTCTGTTCAAATTCTTTTCCCAGACTCATTCCTCATCTCTGGCGAGACTTGTAAGGAGATTTCCAAGTGATTATTCATCTCCTAAAAAAAAAACAAAAAACTTTGCTGTAAGCTACAGTATATTACAACTGAAATAGGAAAGGCTCTACAGCAAGGGATCAGGATTTTTAGAGGCTTAACCTATTGATCATGGAGAAAGCTCCCTCTCAGGACATTTAAAAAAGTTTGACACCAGGGTTGTCTGAGCAACTGCCACCAGCCTGCTCTCAGCATTTGTTAGCAATGCTGCTGCAAGTCAATAAAGTAATCCACAAAGAACCTCAAAACCGCATGCAAGCACTTGTGATCTGTACTATTAGTTATGTGTATTGTCAGTACATCAATATAAGTACGCAGAATGACTTGCAAGTGATTTCGAGAGTAATGGTAATTCTTGCTGCCAAAGTCACTGCAGTGACTTCCCTGAAATCCCCCTTCTGTCCACATCTATTCCCATTCTCTCTCCCTGCCAACTCATTTCACTCTATAAAGAGCCCAAGTGTGCGTGGCCTGTGTGTAACAGCCACAGAGTCACGCTGCTAGATAAAAATGGCTGGCACACCACGCAGGCTTGGGCAAAGGCTAATCTGCTGTGTCTGCATACCCGAGTGGATAAGTGTTTGCACTGTGCATCTTTGTTCATAAACCAAACCTCGCTGGAAATCAGCCATCGCCAAAGTGCAACTGTGAGATCACTCTACTGTAATCGGCTGCATTTGAAAATAATATAAAATCATATAATATAGTGTAATACAGTGAATTACATGTTGTCTGTCTTGGCTGCCAGCGCTCCTCACACAAGCTACACTCCAGCGGATAGGCCTCCGCACCAGAACATCGCACTCATTCATTTTTACTGAGTGCTCTGAGGAGAACCCACTGTGGGGCTCACTAAATCCACAGCAAGACAACCAGACTGTGTCTCTGTGTGCTCTGAATGGTAGCACCCTCTGTAGTAGTTCATACACAGCGCACAGTGCTGTCAAGTGTGGTCAGAATTGGTGTAGTATGTGAGTATTAAGTAAGAATGTGAGCAAAAAAAATAAGTTGAAGAAAGAGTAAAAGAAAGAAAAAAGGAAGGAAGGAAGGAAAAATAAGAATAACAGTCCCAATTATAATATCATTTTATACTGTATGTTTGAAATGCATAGTGACATCTTTGGTGCTGAGTCATTGTTGTGGTGTTTTTGCGGCGAGAGCTCCTGTCAATAACCGGTAATATTATGACACAAGTCAGCCAGTCATTTATATGTATCCTAACAGTATTGTTTCACGATAACGCGCAGGCAGGGATTTATGAATTACTAAAACCTTTTTTTCTATTGTTTTTTATGTAATCACTACTACTTTATGACACAAATTAGCCCCTCATTTAGGTGCTTATACAAATAAACAAAAAGTAATTGCTTGTAAATAATCAAGTTATTTACCATAACTGTTCACCAGGCTTTTTGTTGTTGTTGCTGTTGCACTTTACCTTGTGCTTAATGTGAGGTTAGTTATATCAGGGTGTAGTTTGAGCATTATGATATGAATAGATTAAAACAGCACTCAGAAAGCAACCGGTTGGGTGAGAAACCACAATAAAATTGTATGAAGAGACCAAAGTGTGACATCAGCAGCGTCCACCTGAACACGCCACCAACAGTGTCTCTGTGCAGTAAATACCAATCAAATAAAAACTATGCACAGCCCTAACAATATCACACCCTTCCCAAAGAATTTATACAATTGAAAGTTGTTTTGGAGTTCGTGGCTTGTGAGTTCTGAGGAAGCGGCTAGATGACAGAGTTTTGATCGAGGGAGAAAAAGAGAATGAAACAAAGTGTGTTGCTTTACAAGAACACTAAGGAAGACAGAGACTTTCACACTTCGGGGAACCAACACCCAGCAGCCCTTTGTCTGGCGCTAATGAGGCTTCTTTGTGCAAAAAAATTGCCAAAACTGTACACATTTATCTTTCAAGTTGATTTTTCAGGATTATAAAATTGTCAGAACACATAACCCAAATATTAGTTATTATAAAAAGCTGTGGAAGGATGAGTACATTGCATTTAGAGTTGGAGTAATTTAAATTTTAAATGTCCATGGCCAGTCCCATAAGCACACACCATGAAGTGTGATATATGGTAAATTTTAAAACTTTTATTTTATTATATGAGTAAATATAACCATATATATTCTGTGATTACTTATCCTTAAAATTATAAGTGTAAGTATAAGCAAATGTGTTTATGCAGAATTTATCCTGGGATAAACACATGTACTTAAACCATTAGTAAAAAATATGAATGAATAATGCATATTGGAATTATCTCATATTTCAAAATATAACTTAACATACCCAGAAATTGTTTAAAGGCTCCAGTACAGTCAAGAGATGCAATTTTCTGAACTTAGTAGACTGCTCCAGACATTCTGCTGTTTAACTCCACATGCTTGGTCATTATAGCCACATTACTAATGACTATTAAGCAAAAGTCTTACTGTGCAAATATTTTGTGCAAGCATCAATAGGCATGCCTACAGTCTTGTCACAATATCGATATTGAGATATACTGTAAAAATGACTGTGATATTTGATTTTGTCCATATAACTCAGCCCCAGCCACTACAAGGGTTTACTTTTCACAGCGACATAAATTCTACCCATAAATACGACAAAAAGCTATGCCAGCCACTTTGGCAGCAGCGATCCTTTCTTTCAGGTTAGAAAATGAAGTTTGAAGTGGCATACTTGACCCCGCGTGTGTCAGACATTAATCTTGGAATGGCAAAAAACTGCTTACTCTAGAATGCAAATAAGACTCCAGCGGGGAATTTAGGCCCCTCAGACGTACAGAAACACACTGCCTGACATATTTCTGAGTGCACATGGTTGCAGTGACATTCCAGGCTGAGGAGTTCAAAAAGCTGCGATTGATTCAGAACAAAGCCAACACGCTCAAAGGAAATATTAAATTTTTTGCCATATTGTACCATCAGCGCCGGCTTCCTTCAATATCACACTGACTAGTAGGTATTTCTCCTGATCCATTGTGTGCGCTGGCCTTGTACCCTTCCACGTAAATGACATGCTGCACCACTAACAGCCTGTTTGTACTCGGTGTGCATAGAATAAGGCTGCAATCATTGCTGTCAGCACAATCCAATGCGTTTGAACCCCGTCCCCTCCGCTTCACCCACACACACACACATGCAACCACCAGCACAACACATGCTTCATGCACTTGTAGGCTTTACAGCTGCAAACATGTGCGCTCATAGCTCATATTTTAGTGTGTGTGGAAGTTGCCGCTGTTGCTGGTCATTTGTACTTTCTTGATTTCAGTTTTTGTTCTGTTGGAAAAACTTTCTCTCTCTCTCTCTCTCTCTCTCTCTCTCTCTCCAGTGGACAGGGACCTTTTATAGTTTCATGATTGTTATTGCTTCAGCCTCTTTGCTCACTTTCTTCATTGTTTTGAATCTCTGTTTAAGGTGCACTGAGACACTTTTGCGAAATGCACTTTGAATAAATATGATTTGATTCCACTGGAATTATGTGAAGCAATCTTGCCTCTGATTTAATCTTTTGCTTGGTGGCAAATTGTCAATATGTTTGTTCACCCGACTGAGTCTGTTGCAACCGTTGCACCCTGACGCTGACAACGCATGAATGATGCAGCAGTCAAAGTCACGTCAGCTTTATGCCTCGAGCAGTCCGGCTGCAAAGACAAACGGCGCAGACCGACACCAGGGTGAACATCAGTGCTAGCCTATCTTTAGCTTGACTGATTGATTGATCTATTAACAACCTGACCGATCAATCAAATAAAAAATTGATTTTTTTTTCTATGTTACCTCAACCAGCATTCTGTTTTATAACATTTCAGTTTTCTCTGCAAAATTGCAGCATGAGGTACGATGGGAATGACAGTAAGCGACACAGTCAAAAAAAGATTCCAGTACAAACATGAGAAGATCGCAACTTCAAATACCCAGTAGTTGTGTGTGCATGTGTGTGTGTGTTCCTTTGTCAAATCCTCGCGGGAGTATGGCATGTGTGTAGATTTAGCGTAATGAACCTTCCTGGGATTACACTATGACATGCAGGTATTCCCAGACTGCTGTCCATGTTGTCAAACAACCTGCAATATGTTAATTTTTTCAACAACTAAGACCACATCTTGTCTACTGGGTACTCCAATTTGTATATTTTACAGTGGAAGCCAGTACTTTCTAATCAACAATAAGGTCAAAAAAGAAAGATAAGGTATATATATATATATACAGTGCACTTTTTCATGAGACAACCAGTTTACCACAAATATACATATAAAACCTGTCTTTCATTAATACAGGTAAGAGGAAGTGTTCCTCAAATCAATGCAGTAAGACGCTTTTGGCTTTAGAGGTAGACCCTCCAGTGCAAAAAAAAAAATTAAATTAGAGTAGAATAACCACGAGTGTCACAACCATGTCCTATTCCTGAAAACTGATTGGACTCTACCATCGTTTGAATAGTGACAAGAAAGGCTTATCATTTAATTGCATGGAAAATTGGCAGCATATGAAATCACGAGAGATAGTAGGACGAGGCATGCTGTGCCAAAGACACAAAATAACTGAATCCCATAAAGGTCTGATAGTAAGACAATGCAAATGGGGATACCTCATAGGGGAATGACGGGGAGCTGTGTGATCCAGGGGATGTGTGTAAAAAGGGGCCGGTGAAAACTCCACCACTGCAGATTCATTTATCACTGGAATAAGTGGACAATTGGGCAGATTGTTTTCAGGGAAATGTACTGTGTGCATCTCCCACTTATAATTTAGATGCATAGGTTTCAGTGATAAAACCATTGATCTGATTCAGCAGGAGGAAACGTGCTATGCGCAGAGTAGCAGGCTAAGAAAATCTCATTCTGAGCATAAACATTCTTTGATGTTTAAGTGATATGCAAACAAACCATACAGCAAGGAGAGAGTTGTCCCTAAATTGAGCCAACATTCATTTACAAAAGTCAGACTGCATTGCAGCACGCGCTCAGCACACCACTCCAAGTTCACGTCCAACAGCACGTAGCGTTGAGACTTGATTCAGATAAAGCCCTGAGGCCATGCACATACTCACAAAATGAACACATCTCAGTAACCGTTGGAATTCTTCAAATGTATAATAATTAACAACTCACACCTCCAAACATTGTGGTTACTGTTAATTACACTTATTTTTCGAAAAGCAGCAAAATAGAAATTAAGGGGTTTAGCTATATGTGGGCAAAGGAAATGGCACTGAGTCAGATGTGGCAGATTTTATTTATTTAACTAGAGTATCACTAAGTATTGTCAAAGCCTAAAGAAAAAAAGTTGCAGTACAGTCTTTTGGACACTGGGGGCGATGCTGAGCACATGCTAATCAGTGTAGAATATATGGCAGTCAGTGGGGCAAAATGCTATAAAATAATCACTCAGTTTGATTCAAAATATTCACCAGTAACTACTACTGTTATTATTACATGGCCCAATATGAAGTCATGAATACAAGTTGTTATGAAATCAGTGGTTGTAAAATTATGTCAGTTTCGCAAGATTTCTAGTAACATTGAGGCTATGTGAAAAAAAAAAAATAAATAAACAAAGTTTTTTTTATATAGTACCAGATTTAATTCTTTTAAGCACATAGAAATGTATTTTTACCATCACCATCTAATAATTGCTCATTGATTTAACCAATGCACAGTAAAAACAAATAAACAAACAAACAAAAAAAAAGGTTTTGCTCTCACCTGGCCTGTGTGTTGAGAAGCTCCAGACCTCAGTCACAGTCATACACATTCCCGTTGATGCAGATGTGTTTTATTCCGTACAATTATTATTCTGCACTCTGTCACACACATTCTCAGACCTGCTCAATGCTACGGTGCTACTACAATGCCTCAGATCAATGGAGGAAACAGCCAGGCAGCATTCTTTACCATTCTGCAGCAGAGGAAAGATGGTGTGGTGAAAAAAAAAAAATAAAGAATCACTTTATTCGTCTTTATTGAGAAGATGATGAAGGCAGCACCAGTCCCACCCGAGTGTTACCTGAAGAATAAATGGATCCTGTGCCTTACTTTTTTGCAATGGGCTTATTTATACAATCATTCATGCCGCTCCTCTTTGTTGTATCTGTTTTACTGCTCATTTTGCTTTCAGCAGTGGTGAAGTTTGCCATCCTCCTCTTTACCTTCAAACCTCCCTCTCTGTTTTTCTGTGCGTGGCGTGTTGCATGTGTGTGTGTGTGTGTTTTTCTCTCTTTCAGGTTGTGTTGTTCCGGTCCTGTCCACTAGGTGTTTCCCACCTGTTCCCTGCCTGTAATCAACCCAGCCCTGCTCCTCCCTGTGCCAGCTGTTCCTCATCTTTAATCAGCCTTCAGCTCTACATACAACCAATCATTTTACCCGCTACCCTTCAGCAGATTGTCTACTGCGTGTGCTTCATAGCTTTCTCGCGTTCCTTGCATCCGTCTGTCAGTCGCCTGAACTTTCATATCTTGGCTGATTCCCATCTGGTTCGTTTGCCTGTACCAGTTGCTGTGCTTTCACTACACATCATACATCTGCCTCAGAGTGTCTGCATTCGGTTCCAAGTTCCACTGCCCGCATCACGTATGAATTATTTGATGTTGTTGTCCCAATGCAATATTTAGTCTCTTGGCAACCTACTCGTAAGTGCATCATGAGCGTCTTCCAGCAAGTGAAAACTGACAACCTCGTGGCTGTGGGGTGGCAGTGGAGGTGAAATGAGCCCACATTAAAGCCCACATGAATTAAAAAAAAAAAAAAAAAGTGTAAAAAAACAATAAATAAAATTGCAATTGCATCAAGGTAAGTATTGTAAACACACATGAAACAGCGTCCAAAAGGAATCAGAATACTGTAAATAAAAGTCGACGCTGAAAGTCGAATGCGTTTTGCGCTGTGTCGTGTTTGCAGGCTTTTTGTTTGTTTCAATTTGTTTTGTTTTCTTGGCAGTGCTTACTTTTCTTTGCGATTTCCCTTGCGTTTCATTTTGCATCCTCTTATTGACAAGGGGGTGGGGTTAGTGAGGCATGGCCAAAGTGGAAGAGACAAGGTTTGTCCAGTTACATCTTTAGTTGTCAGTAGATAAACCCCATGTCACCATAGCATTAATATTAATATTATATGTCAACAACTGCTCATGCAAAAGGGATGATGGTTCTCATATCATATTAATCTCATTGCATATAAACCTTATAATTGAGATATCATTGGGAAAGAGGCGGTTTTAGGTCTCAGTACATGGAGTGTCTTTACACTAACTTCATTCAGGCAACTTTGGCAGGATACTGCTACAATTATTTTAGGATTCAAACAATGTGTTTCCATAGCGGGCAATTTAGATAAAACATAGTAAAATAATTAAAAGTCATAGTATGAAATACATGCATAACATAAAAAAATCCTTTCAGACATGTGGCCAAAATCCCCTGCTAATATTCATCTGTGTCACACAGAAAAGAAGAATCAGTAATAAAGGAAAGCATTTTATGAGCATAAACATTTGCCATGCTATTTCAGTTGGCAAGGACAATTGTAGTATTGCAAACACAGGTTAATTTCTCCAAGTATCATGGTCAAGCAAAGCCCTTCATTTCAGAGTTGAGAAGGTCAAAATGTTAATAGCTGAAAACTAAATATTAACAGGTTCAACAAAAGGAAAGAGAAGTCATTGCATATGCAGGGATAATGAATGAGACCAATACATTTGCATGTGTTTGATAAAGAGAAGTGGACCTGTGGTTAGTAACCCATTATGGCACACTCATTTTCAAATATATATGTTACAGCATACAAAATTGATTTCACCATGACAGCATATTTCACATGGAAATGGAAAACCCTTGAGGATATTCAAAAGCATACTGAGGACATCCTGCAATTTTAGGACAATTTTGGGCATTTTTCTGCTTAAAAATACAATTTGAAATCAACCAGCCGCAATGGGCCAGGGTTAATAGCTCTGTCTATAATTACACAAATAAGATTGGGTTTCTAAGGTGGTAGCTAAGGTGAACAAAAAATAACATCTGTGGGTTTGATGAAGTTACAAAAAGGGTTGAAACTCTCCTCCACAGTTTCGTCTCCCTGCTTAACACACAATTCCATTCCACTATTTCATAAAACCCACAGATGCTATACAAATATTCAGTGAAAGATTAAAATAGATTTGAATCAGTGTACATGAACGCAGACGTTTAAATCTTTAAGTTTGGTCCCAAAGCTTAAAGGGAATGTTTGTCTGAGAGGCCAAGTAATCTCCAGTTCTATTGTTTATGAGGCTTAGAGATGCACTTGAGGGCAGAGCTTTTCAACGGAGAGTGAATAAACCACAACGCACAGACAAGAATTTGTTTTTGTACTCTTGCCGTTAAAATGCTAATATATATATATTTTCTTTTTTTTATTTCAAGGCGGACGTTTCATCTGCCTAACGAACCAAGGTCACACGGCGAGGCAGAAGATAACTCATCCAATTTCTGGGAAAGAAGCGCTCGCTGTGTGGATGGCAAAAAGATCAGCTCACTTTGGCTGGCGTGTGCTATAAGATGACGAGGTCAAAAGGAGATGGCAGAGGAGTCTTAATTAAAAGTCATTGGTGATACGACCCAAATTCAGGCTGTCCAGTCATTTCATTACTGACAAAGAATCATTACATTGTATGTCAGAGCGGATCAATATTCTGACAGGGTGAGGTACCCTCGCTCCCATCTCCCACTCCAAACCTGTGCATTGACTGCAAACACTAAGCAACAAGAGGGATGAGGTCAAAGATTTGTTCAAATCAGCACCCCATCCCCCAACTAAGATAAGGGGGAATCACTCTTCGTTTGTCGAGGCAGACTGTACCAGCGAGGCATCATTAAATTCCTTCTCACTGCTTATTGTGCATAATTCATATTCACCCGTTGAAATATAAATGTTGCTGTGTTGCAGAAACTCTGGTAGACCAAGACACAAGATGAGGGCCAGAATCAAACCCCAAGTGGGAGTTCAGGTTCAAGGAAAAAGGCAAGGGTGAGGAGTCCTTTGCGCTGTTTTGGATTGCCTGCAGCAAAATCAATTTTGAATGTTATCCTGAGACTCATAGTGAACTGGTAAACATAGATGGTCATTGTTATTGCTCATAATGTGAGACAATCTCTGAGATTATTATAACAAAAGACATTTAGTGATAACACCATCCACCACAATATTCAATATAAGATAAGTAATTCATGGGGAAAAAAAAGCTTCCAACGATGCATTGTTTTATACAGATTTTTTGTTGTTAGGATGATTCTGCTGATGAGCAGTCTGAGCACAGCATTGTCTGGACAAACCAAACACCTTTGTACCTGCCTCCCACAGGCCTTTTCCCTGCAGCCCCTTAATTTCTTTCAATTGTTCAAGCTTTCTATTCTGATGAAGAAAAATATCACTGCTGAAATTTTGGGAAGTCAGATACAGCAGAGACCAAAGAGATGCGGCGGACAAAGCATTTTCACAAAATATTGTGACTCTTTTGTAGTCGCGCCATGAATAAAGATAGCAATCAAATCACAAATCTATCCAAACAATAGGAAAAAGGACACAGTCCACAATTACATTGGGGCTTAAATCTATTTCGGTTCAACCACCGTGAAACAATTTGAATATTTTAAATGTACTAACAGGGGAAGTAGCTTTTTACATAAACACAGAGTAATGTTATCAGACTGTTGGGAAATTTTTGAACCACTAACCACAAACCATAGTGGCTGCAAGTGGTTCTGTTTTACCACTAAACAGGATGTACACTCTGAAATAGTATCATGTACAAAGAATTACAGCGGATGCAGGCAATGAAGGTGAAGATGAAGGTGCTCGTCGTTGTAATGGTGGTAGGAATTCATTGTTATTACTACTGTGGATGTAATAGAAACACTTTAATGTAGACATATATGCACAAGCATCTGGAAAGGTTGGAAACAAGGAAGCAAGCCCTTTGCGGCTATATGGAAACTGGTTGCGACACATTTTCATGAAAGTAAGGACAGCGAGGGAGTCGAGGAGTGCATTTGATCTTTAGTGCTTTCAACCTGTCTCGTTCGCCTTCCTACATATGGCGTGTTGCATTTCCACAGCTGATGAGACCTGTCCTCGTGCTGCGCTTGCTCTAGTTCACTGCTGGGTTCACTAGAGGATTGATGCAATCTCAATTTATTCTTCCCTATAAGCCGCCGAGATCTCGCTTGCCTTGTTTTCCTTGCTACTGTGTGAGTAAGTGCTCCTCTTGTGTACCGATCCCTGTGGAGTGATTCAGTGTCCTCCCAAATTCTGCAAAGTTGGCCTCCTTTCAGCCCCCGGAACATTATCAGTCTGTGATCGTCGTGTTCACCATCAAGCGTAAAACATCGTTTCTGGGGGGGGGAGAAAAAAAAGTGTTTTCCAGCTGTGGGCCCTTTCCCTGAACAAAAGTGGAAGGTTCCAAGCGTTTAATGCAATGTGCATCCACAGCATTGTGTTGAACTTGTACCACAGTACTGAAGTATTGAATTGCCAAGGTGTCATGAGTGTACGCACAGATGCATGAGTTGTGCCATATGTATGTGTGTGTGTGCGTGTGTGTGTGTGTGTGTAGGGAGAGGGAGAGAGAGAGAGAGAGTGAGGGAGGGGTCACTTAGCAGTGGCCTTGAGAGCAGGTTATTTCTTCACTATGGAACAGTATTAATGATGGGAGTGCAGGCTGCTGTAGTTGATCCTATCTGTGGTGCTCATTCATTTTACCTTCCCTGTCACAACACTGTGCCGAGAACGCTTGTAATGAATAATATACCACAAGACTAACAGCAGGGTAATTACAGGATAATGAATGCACCTGTGTTTTGCCCACAATGTCATGAAAAAAAAAAGACTTGCAATATGTTGGAAATCACCGCTGCTCATCCCAGGAGTGCAGTCCTTCACACCATTGGAAACCGCATAGAGAGAGAGAGAGGCTCATACTGTACAGTGTACCGATGCAGAGCGGCCAAGAATTAACATTTTAACAGATTCCGCCGGACAGTTGTCTGTCAAAACAATGCTATTATGACACATCACTGTTATTCTGTTATTTGCAATGACGGATTTGTCTATAGTGAACGTTTTCTAAGCTCAGAAAATCCAATCGTGCCACCCAGGGTTTTGGTATCGACTGACAAGGACCGACCAGGGCGAGTACAGGCGCTCAGTATAATCTAAAAATGACCAATACAGTAGAATTACATTGACATAGATATATATTGCTTATACACATACATGGGCCCTCACCCCAACAACAAACTCTCTGTCCCCACCCTGATGTTGCCAGACTGCCAGTCATAATGACGCACTATTCATAACATGACACTTTATTGCTTGAAGACGCCGCAGATTTGATATGTTTTCATGAGTCGTTTACTGTTCAGTCGCATTAGATCAATGGTTTCTTCCAGAGAGGAAAATGAGTAAAAGATACATTTTAATGGCATCCAAACAGATTAGCAGTATGTACAAGAACCTGACTGGCATTTTATTTTATTTTTTTCGAGATATGGAGGCCAATACAGAAATTTCTGAGCTGGAATGGAAAAAGGGAACATTTTCTATGTGTATTATGGACTGTTTTTTTACTGTAATATGACTATACAAACGTATTTAGTTTTGTTGTGCTTTCCCACTACATCACTGCATCAGTGTAAACAAAGGGGTCAGAGCACTTTCTACGAGAAAAACAATGTAATTTACACTACTTCAAACTAATTTTCTGTACTACAATTTTTTTTTTTTTGCATATTGAACATGCGAATATGCTAATACCAATATCCCTCCCCTCCCTCGTTTTCTTTTTCCTCTTTTCCCTTTTCTCTCTGTGCATTGCATTTCAGTCAGCGGATGATCAAAATGAGTGACTCATGTGTTTAGATGTGTTTATATTTCCTATATTAGCTCTCTCAAACACAGAGCAGAGATTATATTATCCATACCCATTTGTGTATCTCTATACTACACAAATATGTGTCAGTATGTTCATTTCTGGGTTAATTTCACGTTTCTGGAGATTTCTTTGCATAATGATGCTGATGTCATGTTTTTGAGGACAATCATTCACACAATTAAGTTGCAACAAACCTTGTGGCATAGTAAACCTTGTTTATGTCGTTTTGTAGGTTGCCTTATTTTCCCTCAAACAGTATTCCTTACATTTAAAACATAATTGAATTAAATAAATTACTAATTAATTGCATTCAGTTAGTCAAAACTACATTTAAATGCCTGCAATGAAGCAACAATTTAAAGAATGTGATTAAAGCCAGCTACATGATTAGTCCATCATGTAGCTGTTCAGCTGCATGATGGTTTAAACTGAAAACTCATAATTTTGACTTAGCCTAACCTAATTATTTAAATTTCCAGAGAGAAACGTGGAGAATTTTAGCTTAAAGAACAAAACAAAACACACACTTGTTTCCTGTCCCCTCCAATCACATCTAACCAAACCAATTCCAGCCGTGTTTCTGCTCCACCACGCGGTGTTCATCGCCGCCACAGGCCTTCCTCTGCTGGAGACAAAGACATCAGACTTCAGGAGCGACTTGTGCGCTACCTCTTGGAAAGGCGAGGACCCTGCTCCCTGGTGTTTTTGGATGAAGCTGGTGTTTGATGTTTTCCACATAGACTTTGAGTTATAACCAACCTGTTTGGTGTGTACAAAACCAAAGAAGTCTGCAAGAGCCCAGTGCTGGTGGCATATGATTCAGCTGAAATGAAAAAAGCCATAAAAACCATAAGAAAAGACTGGCATACACGACAGGCACCGGGGAGAATCAGCCTTTAATCTAACATAGTACAGACTCAAATTATGATATTACTTTTGATATTTTCAATGTGATATTTTGATGTCTCTACTATTGGGAGAATTTCCCTGCAAGCACAGCATTCAAGAAGCATTCAAGAGATCTCTGGGAGCTTTGTGCCAGGGTGCAACCGTCAAATAACGCCGGGAAAATAACAGCCCACATCACTTTTCCCAAGACTTGCTTTTGATTGGCAAAAGCGATAAGATATTTACCACTAGAGTGGTACCAAAATTGCACAGAGCCACTGATATGCATGACAAACATGCCCAGCCGAGCCGCTCCACCCGGCGCCGGCGAGTTCACTTCAGACCACGAAAACCCCAGAAACGCCCCAGTGCTGGTTTAGACTCTGCAAGGAGGAGTGGAGCAGCCTGGTTTAAAGAAGGTGTCTGTTTGTTTGTTGATAATAGTGTACCAGTCCCTCATTATAGCAACAGAATAATAATAATAATAATAATAATAATAATAATAATAATACAATTAACACCAGCCAGCAGGGACACTTGTCCAATCTGATGGCAAAAGCATGGAGGCTCAAGTCCACTTTGGGGTCTACAACATTAGATTTAATACATTTTTAAATTTCCCAGATCACATAACAAACAAATTCTGCCCTCCCCCTGGTATTCCACTGAAATGATCTGTGTTTTTATGCAGTAGCTTATGGTAATATTGTAGAGATTATGTTCTGTAACCCCCCCCCCAAAAAAAAAAGTTTTCCTTCCAGCGCATATTGGACAACATATATGTCGATACTGATATATTTGTGATAGGCCAATATCAGCCAATAAAATCTTCCGACCAATCGGTTGAGTTCTGCTTTTCGCGGGTTACTTTCAGTCTATATCAGATGTCAGTTCATTTTCTTACATCAATGTATGTTAATTAATAAACTATAACACTATTCTTCATAATATTCTATAACTGTGACCTGTGTGATGATGTGCGCATACTGTGGGAATCCCCAGCCACCTGGACATGCACACATATATCTGTATCTATACATGTAATTATACGAGTGTGAGAGGACAACACAAGATGACAACCCGCAACGACTAATCTAGGGTGTCAGATTTGCTGTCTGTGACCCATATGCTGCTCCTGCTTGTTGTTACAACACCGTGAAACCTGCTGGTGTTCAGTCAGTCACTCACCTGCAGTCTGGAAGTTAAAAAGAGAGAGCAGAAGCATCGTGGGCCTTTTACGCAATGCAAATTCTTGCTCATGTGCAGGCAAATGAGCCACTTTAGGGCTCATTGGATTAGGGTGAGGAGGCAGTTTTGCAGGTTGATGTGCACATTTCCCGTGTGTAACTTGCAGAAAACATGCAGATTGTGCAGATGAGGATCATAGCATGTGATCTATGGATCTATAGCTCCCTGTAATGGAGCGATAGGCAGTGTTAACAGGCTGGAATACTGCCGCAGCTCCACACTGGCCACATCAAGCCACTGCTGAGTTGTTTTTTTTTTTTTTTTTTTTTTTTTTTG
>OMLB01015311.1:53314-98361 GCA_900302555.1 Myripristis jacobus
AGATTTTTTTTTTTTTTTTTTTTTTTTTGCTTTGTGCTGGAGGCTTAGTGTGTTATTCATGTTTAAAGTCCCATCAGTGTAATCCCTGTCAATGAAAAAGATTTTTTTTCTTCCTTTTTTTTCCCTGCACAAACCCACACAGCTGAACTCTGGAGCCTTTTTCTGCTGTTATTTCCTGATGCAGCTCATCTATGTTAGGTATTATCAGAAGGGATTGACAAGCCTATTATGTATTTCCTGATAGGAGAGAATTTTTTTTTTTTTCAGAAATAATGGATTTTTCATATCATCACTGTACTCACTTTTTTGGACTACCTTTATTCACATGACATGGTATAAGGCTATTTGAAAATATATATGACTTAAACAGCCTTGATGTAAAAAAGAAGAGTAAAACCATTTGCCAATCAAGAACTTACCGCAGTTTGTTACTAAATTAAAGGATCAGTCGTGATGTATTCAATGCACCGCTCAGTGATGGATCAGCACCACATTGTCTGCCAACACACATTTGACACGCATAAAAATCTCCAAAATACAGCTACTGATGTTCGCATGTATGTTTTTTTTTGTTTGTTTGTTTGTTTTAATACCAGCTCTGACATTTAGGAACTAGGAGACAATTTTCAGACAATTTCACCATTTATATTGTATTTTGGAAAGAGAAATAGAAGAAACAGCCTCAAAATACACACAAAACAAATATATTTTATTTAATCGTGTCGGGAAAAGGTTTCCTGAAGATTAAAACAAAAAAAGTGCACCTAACTAACTAATAAAATAGTGTATATGGAAATAAAGTGCCATTTCACTGGTATTCTCTGTTCAATATCTCTTGACTTTCATTGTAAAAGTAGACTGGACATGCTCCATGAAACATCCAACTTTTTTGTTTGTTTGTTTGTTTGTTTGTGTGGTTCCTCGTTTGCCATCTGCCTGTGAACAAAGTGTCCCAAACATCCCGTGCTGTGCTTGAGTAAAAAGTATTGGATGAACTCGGTCTAGGCTCTTTTGAGAAGAACTGGATAAGTAAAGCAAATTTTAAATGCCAAATGTAGAGTCTGGGAAACATGTTGCTACTGAGGGTTTTTTATTATATTTTATTATACAAACCACAAAAAAATAAAATAAATAAATAATCAGCTGTTTCATAGCATGATGGGGAAGACTTGCAATAGTTTGCCAATAGATTTCTTTTTTTTACTGCAGCTGCATATTTTCAGGACAAAATCCAAATGATATGCATTTAGGAAGTTGCTGACAGTTTTCAGTGAGGCAAGCATGGTTTCCAAAAAATCACAGTGTTATGATCTTTATTGGGAAAAACAAACGTGCATTTTTTCCTTCACAAAGATTACTAATATCTCATTAAAACTTATGAGGCTCCACAATCCAGAACAATACAAAAATGACATACTGTACAGCTTAGTGCTGTTTAAGATGTAAAAACAAAGGGACAATATCACTACAGTGCAGGAGCATATCATTGCATACAGCTTTTTAAATGGAGCCTGAATTTGCCCACAACCTTTTTACTGATTAGCCATTACAGCTAGTTTACAATTATAATTTCATTAAAAATTAAGGCTTCCCTCTGTATGAAAGCAATATATTTCATTTATTCCTCCCTATCTACGGGAGAATTATCCCTACTTATTTTATTGCCACGCATGCTGCGGAGAACTGCTTTGTTTGTTCAAATCGTGTTTGCTTGCTACAGTATGAAAATGTGCTGAGCAGGTGTTAGATCATTTTAGCCTCATTAGCTGCTTTAGGCTCCCTGCAATCACAGTAAGATCAGCTGGATACTACTAGGACACTGTGACTGAGGACTGACCTTGCCCAGGACAATCTCTCAAAGTTATTGAGCCTGCATGGCGATGACAGTTGAGAAATGCTGGGCTACGCCACTGAGGATATATCATTGGCTAAAATTGTCTTCATATTGACCTCCTTGAAAAGACTGAACTCGTTCTCACTGTGGCCTGAGCCGAGATCATGACTGCTGCAGTGGCGAGGCATGAACAGCCACGAAGTGTGTAGGGGTGTGTGTGTGTGTGTGTGCTTCTGTGTGAGGTGGTGCGGTGCATGTACATGTGCATGTCATGTCTGTGTTGTGTCAAAGCAGCTATGTCCACGTTTAGACAATTTGGCATCTCTGGAACTTAAAGCTTCACAAAGTCACTCGAGCCAAGCGAATTTAAACTTGAACACTCTCTTTAAACATTCTTCTAACCTGTTCAAACAACAAGCAGAAGATGCGGGGTAAAATCCAGGCCTGAAAATCCATGATGTTAAGTAGCTGGCGACCAACAACCGCTGCACATTGCGAGAGTAAACAGAGCTAATGAGGGCGCTGCTTTAAAAGCTTCATTGACTCAAGACAAGCACATCATCAGTTAAACATTTACCCGTGTGTGATGGCTGCCTGACTGGCTGAGTTTGCCTTTGGTAATGGTCAATGTCTCCAGCAGGGTGGCCGTTGATGCCTTATGCAATACTGACTGACTGACTGATTGATTTCTCGATTGATTGACTTTATGGTCCCCCTGAAGTACATACACAACACATAGCACAGCACGTCATTAAAACCAATGCAAATGCAGCAGCAGAGAGGTCACATCGATAATACCAGAGAGCAAATCTCATACAATAACCCTTGGGTCTCTGACTTGACAGCCAGACAGGAGAAGTTCAAACTCTGAGCGTACCAGGTGTGATTGATGCACGGACATCAGCGGGTGATGACAAACTGGAACCATTTGCTCTGAGATTCTCAGCACACCTAGTTTCTGGACATATAATTCACATTTTCAGTCCTACCTCTGGTATCATTCCTGCAGTTTGGAAGACTGCCTGTGTAAAAATAATAATTCTATAAATTTAAATAATAATTATAAAAATAATCGCTGCCCAATTTCTAAACTAACTTATCTCGCAAAACTACTAAAGTCACACAGCTGAAATCATATTTATCCACTCATTCCATACATTTCATCCATCCATTTCAATCTGGTCTCAGGTCTGAGCATAACACTATTTCTGCGCATATGGCATTCAAGGTTGAGTACTTCCATCTATACGTAGATGACGCTGTCCTTTATTCCTATGCAGATTCTATCCATGCTGCGAAAATCTATCAAAATCAAAATCTACAGCTATGATTTGACCTCCCTCAAAAACACCTTCATAACCTGACACTGGTCCTTAACTGCACTGAGACAAAATGGATGTTGTTTTCAAATGCAAGAAATATTGACAAATAATAGTTAGTATTTTTTTTTTTCTGTTGATAACACCATGATAGAGAGTGTAAAATAACTGCGTATTTGGTTGATGAAAACTGTATTGACATGCTGTTGTCAAAGCTGAGATTGAAATTGGACTTTCTTTTTAGAAGTAAATCTTGTTTTCCTTTATTTGTGAGAAAAAGGCAATTTTCTTCTCTGTATTGGATTACCAGGATGTTATTTATGTGAAGGCGGCCAGGTCCACTCGCAAACTTCTAGATGTAGTATATCAGTCAGGAGATGGTTATGGGAAAAACCATTGTCTACTATACCAAACACCACAACTGCTAGCTGTTGGGTCTATCTGAAGTCTTATGTGTTGAAATAATGGCTGTTTTATATGTGACAGGCTTTCAAGCAGTTACCCTGAGGCTTCAAAATGGCCAGAAAGAATCTTGCACTGTGCATCTTCCCATAATAAAATACATGAGTACGACTTTTTACTGCCTCCAAACAAATATGACCATAATGCAGGCATATCTGCATACGGTTGACAGGATCGTGGCTTCAATGAACACTTCAACTCATGCTGGCTTTTCAAAACTCACTTTCAAGCACTCCACAGCCACTAAAAATTTTCAGCAATCCCAACTTCCAACCTACTGCCTACATATTGCTTTCGGCGACTCAGTGATGGTGGACTGGCAAACTTTGCATGACATTTCAGCTACAAAGGCTAAAATGTATTGTGCTCGAGCCAAGATGAGTATTTTGCTTCATCGTACATCTCTTCTGTTTTTTTGTTTTTGTGTGTGTGTGTGTGTGTGTGTGTGTGTGTGTGTGTGTGTGTGAGTTACAGGCCACCGTAGCACAAGGGAAGTGAAGGCTGAGAGAGGTGAGGCGTGAAAACTGTGCCACACAAGTAGAGTGCAATTCTAAATACCGCAGCCCGACTGCCGATTTAATCCAAAAAAACCCCCCCAAAAAACCATCATATTACTCCAATACTGGCATCCCTTCACTTGTTTGGTGAAGCACTCCTTGGTCTAGTGCCTGCTTGTATTACTGATCTCCTCACCCACCATAACTCCGCTAAGGCGCTGAGGTCCTCCTATCAACAGGTGCTAGCCATTCGAATAGCTCAAATCGAGCCTTCTCTGGTCTCGTATAGTCTTCCCTCAGATCATCAGAGTCTGCCTTGGTTTTTAAGAAACATCTGGGGACCTTTCTCTTGCTTTTAATTCCTAATTTTATCACTCTGGATATCTGCTTTTTATGTTGTTTTTTTTCTTAAATGTTTTATCTGCTGTTCAGGTTTTATATAATCTTGGTGCACCTTTACTGCCCAGTGTTTGTTTGTTTTTTTGCTTTCTTCATTCTTTTCCCTAGTGTTTTAGGTCTTGCTCTCTTGTTGTAAAGTGCTTCAGTATAAACTTGGTTTGTTTTTTTTAAAATGCTGTATAAAATGAATTTCCAAGTAAATTAATTCCAAGAGGCTGCCAGTAGAGGTCATAGATTATGTAATGACTCTTAATATTCCTTGTAATACAAATGTGGTAATGACTGTAAATGGTGTTTCTAGTAGCAGGAATACCATGCGGCGGCATGTTGACCTTCTCTGAAACCTTTGAAATTCATTCCTTCTGGTATTAAGAGACGGTTTCTTTTCCAGGTTAAACCAAAATTACATAATTCGAAGCAGCGGTGTTAAAAACATAGCGGTCTTAGGTGGGTGGTGGTACGAGGGAAGATTCCTGCGCTGTGTTTGTTCAAGTTTGCAATGCATCAGGAGCCTTCACCTGCCTACAAAAATAGCTGCCCTGACACCCCTTTAGCAGCGCCGCCCGCCTCACTGTGTTGAGAGAGGAATCTGTGGATCTACATGACCTTTGCTGAATACACGCTCAAGACACAACAGCAAGGCAAGTCAGGATTTTATTGTATTAATAACCTTTCTAGTGTCTCGAATTGAAAAATCAGCGTAAGTGGCTCATATCAGACACGTCATGACTCGGCGGTTCACAGTGATCATGCTCACACCACAGACAACGGGCGGCAACCATGACTCAGACGAGAGCGGGTACTTTTGAAAATGTTGCACCTGGCTTTTTGCTTTTTAAATTTGTGAAAATATCCACTTTTAGTGTGAATGTGGAGATGATGTGCAGCTCACTGCAATCACAATGAGCAGGAGGTGAAGTCTGACACCAAGCAGGGTGTTGCCTTTGTGTTTGCCACCATCAGTGCAGGCAAAATGCTCTGTCATTCTCTGTCTGTCAATATATATTTACATCTTTTTTAAAAATCACGTTAGATCTACACATTAAATTCATGTCTATTGTTGTTGTTTTGTTTTTGGTTTTTTTTGCATCGACCTATGCTCATCATTACCAGCAGGAGAGTGTCCAACATTTTTATGTAAACATGCTGCATGACAGCACCCCCCCGAGTTAATGGTCAGCAAAAGTCTCCAAGATACCGGACAACAAGAATTGAAATTGAAAAACCCAGCCTTCCTGCTTTCAACTGTGTCAAAAATTAATCTTTTCTTTAATGTTTCATTTTCATCTTTGAAGACGGGTAAATTTTGACTCAGGCTAACGCTTAGGTTAGATGATACAGATAGGTTTAAGAATTGCATCATGCATTTATTTTTGATGTTAATTAGGCCTAACTAGATTTCTGCCGTTATTAACATGTACTTGTGATATGACGTGTGGCAGTAATACACTGTGATGCACATTTAAATTGGCATCATTTCAAAATTTTGCCTAGGGCGCTGAAAATGCCAGAACCACCACTGATTGAAGCTGACAGATTCTCGGAGAGGCTATGTGGGAATAGAAGTCAGTTAAATATGCCCCTCAAGAATCACTGCCATGCCATTTCAACAACTTAAAATGTTGTGTGTTTATTAATATGATGAGTGAAGGATTCAGCTGGCCTCAAAGATTGAATCAGTAATATATAATACATTTTTATGGCATTAATTAAACAACCATTAATAAAACTGGATTGTACATCGACATTATGTACAGAAGCATTCCTACATTATCCTTGATGCGATGGGGTCCAATCGCCTCGGTTCACGCTGAAGCCGCGAGGGCTGGATCGGCAAAACATTTGTTGCTTGGATGCTAACCCTTTTCTTGTCAAAAGGGAAAACTGTACTCCACTTCACACACACCATGTAAAATATGGGCCCCAGTGTGCAACTGTTTTTTGTTACATTAAATAACAATCAGTTGCATGTATTATACATTGTCAGGCAGGTTCAGTGGTGAGGTCTGTCACCTCACAGCAAGAATGACCCGGATTCAATTCCCGACTGCGGCCCATTCCGTGTGAAGTTTGCATGTCCTCTCCCTGTTCTCGCAGGTTTCCTCTGGGCACTCCAGTGTCCTCCCACAGTGCGGAGACATGCAAGTCCGGTGAACTGCAGACACTCGATTGCCCGTAGGTAAAAATGTGAGTGCTTTTGTGTGTTGGGCTGCTGGACCGCCGATCCGTCTGAGGTGCTTCCTTTCCTCATGCCCAGTGTATTCTGGGATTGGCTCCAGCCTCTTATGGGCCTGAGGGGAATAAGCAGGTAAAGAAATTAATGAATCAATGCACATTATCAATCAGTGTCTGTGTTTGATCAGATATGTACTGTAGTAAATGCCTAAATCCCCCATTTGCAATCATATTCGACACATACATCATACATCATTCACTCTGGAGGTGTGTATAAGTCAGAGCAAAAACAGTGATGCTGTCCAGACAAGGCAAAAATACAGGTGAGTATCCACACTGTTTTATTTATTTATTGTTGTTTTTACCTCAGATTGCCTGCATTTGTTGTCTTTTTTTAACCACTCGGCTGTTAAAAACTCTGCTTTATGGATACCGACTCTGCTTTATGGGTACCGAGCACCTCGGCTTCAGGCTACATGTTGTTTTAAAGCAGACAGCTCATCAAGATGAATGACAAGCACTGAGGTGTGAACCTGACAAACTGAGGGGGAGTAGGGAGGGACTAACAATCCACTTCCTACCTCGAGACGATGCACATTTCAGCTTCAACTTAAACAATGTCTACATCGAGCCCATCAGTTGGCAAGCCACAAAAAGGAGGGTGGTTATTATCACATAGTCAAAAGCCTAATTCTGCCTTGCAATGCGCTTGCTATTTGGTGATAGGAAAAAGAATTTCTTAGTTTTTCATTGAGCATCAGATGTCTGTGGTGCTGTCTGCTGCATGCACTGTACTGTTTGGAGTGATGGCTATGAACCCTCATGCTGAAATAAATGGATAGGCTGGTGAGGAGGGTGAATAAGACAAAGAGGATGATGTAATTCTCTCCTGACTGGGGAGAAACAGGGAGGCAGGGGTTTTTTGTTTTTTTCTTTTAGTTTTTAAAAAGGACCTCAAATGAAAAGTAGGAGAAACTCTCTTCTTCTCATCCTCAATGTAGAAATAGCCAGGCTGTTCATGTTTCATGTTTAATTCAACAATTAATAGGGCAATATGCCTGCACATAGAGAAAGACTGCCCATTTTGCATTGCAGCATTTATTTTATAATTTGAAACCTTCACAGCCGTAGGTTAAATGTTCATATCTTAAGTCAATGAAACTTCGTATTTGTAGAGAAAGAAAAATACATTTGTGGTGAGAAAAAAAATAAAAAAGCCTTGCTAGTAATTTTCAGGCTGAAATCAGGCAGAATAAAACAAAATCTTCCCATCTGAATTTGGGGGGAAAACATTAATATACATGAATAGATGTGAGCAAAGGAAGACGGCAGCGCTACTTTTGGTACTGTCACAGCAGGTGGGCTTCCAAACGGGTCTAACCTCTAATCTACCTGCAAAAAAATATTTATTTTCGCTTCAAGTTGATGTCATGTTGCAAGCCCTACCCAAGCCCAAGATAGTGCCTAAATTGTGCTGACCTCATTTTTTCCCCTTGCACATGGTAATGGCTTTTACCCTAGATCCAGGTCTGAGAGTTTGTTTGGCAGTGCCTGCTGCTAGTGGTGATAGTGCACGTGCAGTGTCTTGTGCAGAGGTCCTGTCCATGAGGACGGAAATGCATTCTCTATTCTTCTGCAGCATAACGCTCCATATCCTAAAGTTCAAGAAAGATGCATAAAAAGGACCTGACTTTTGTTTTGAAAGGAGAACATTTATCCAAACTGTATGGGAATAGGTCTGAAATGTTGAAGAGGCTTTTGGTATTATAATATCATATTTGGAAATGAATTGCAAGAAGTTGGAAGATTCAACAGCAACCGAAAATTCACATTTATATTACAGGAATGGGAGGGAGAATGAATCACAGTGAGACAGTCTTGGAGAGTGTAATTTTTGTGTGTTCAGGTCTCTCTTGAAAAAAAAAAGATTTCTTTTTCAGTGAGAGTAACTATTAGAACAGGATAAATAAAGGACAAAGGATTAAAATGGATTGTTCCTCTAATAAAGGATTTTATCCATCTATCTGCCTGTCAGTCCGTCTCTCCTGATTGCATAAAGGATGCAGTTGGCAGCAGAACTTCTGTGCAATCGACAATCAAGTGTGGATTTCAGTCGACTGCACACACACACACACACACACACACACACACACACAGAGAGACTAGGCTTGGGCGTGCATGGCATTCAGCGCTCACTCGTGTGGTCTTAGCATGCTAATGCAACACGTGAGGCATTACTGGAAAAAAATCATGTGAATTCAAAACAATTACTTTTCATATTAAGTTATTATAAACTATTTATCTAAAGCTCCAAATGTGCCATTTTGCTTTGCATTTAAATTGTGTTGATTGCGACAACATTAGTTTCTGTGGCCAGCCCCTGCCACACTATCCACATTTTAAACTTTTACGATTTTCATAGATCCAGCAGGATAAGCCCCCTACAACCCTAACCTTATCCTAAACAGGAATAACAGTCATAACTACAGCTATACATAAATAAGTATATACTGAAAGTAATACTCAGATCAGCATTATTTAATGATTATTGTTTCTGCAGTAATGATTCCCTAAGGTGACTGTCTTTTCCCCTATTTCCACTTTTCCACTCTCTTTTACTACTTTTAAAGTTTTTTCTTTGTTCCTCTCTTTATTAAATCATGGCCCACCTGTCAGTCAGCACAAACTGGGCTGGACCCATGACCTGACTGGGTAATCCTTTGCAATCAGTTGTTTTTCCTGACTCAGAGAACAGTATCTTATGTTAGCACACAGGGTGGTAAATTAATACTAGCCACCAGGCAAACGAAATGTTGCAGAATCTTTTGGCGGTGACTGATAAGCCTGTCAACTCTGCCAGACACACTGGCATGAAGCCGACCATCACTTAGAGGTTATTTTCACCTTTTGAAGTGAATTTGGCAGGTACAATGTTTCTTTGTCTGCCAGTGACAGCGGAAAATGCTATCTTATATAACCAACAGTGACAAACCAGCCAGAATCTTGCTAACCAGAATTAAAAAAACATGTTTTGGTGTTTTTTCAGGAAAAGTGTCGGTTGCAGCCAGAGGTGATGTCAGAGCAGAATCACACTTACAGTACAAATGCAACTTTCTTTAGTAAGCGCCAGCCTTAACTTGTACTGTAATAGAAAACTCGTGTTTGACACTTAACGTGACAAACACACACACACACACACACACACACACACAAAGGGAAAAGTAAAAAAGAAAAGCCTATCAGGGGAGTGTCAGATATCCACACTCTACTGTTTCCTGTAGAACGACAGGAATAAACCTCTCAGAAACAATGCTTGGAGAAACTCCAGTGATTAGCTCTCAAGTTGTTTCATTGACTTTTTTCCCCCTACTTATTTTCATTGTAATGCTGCCTAATTAGGGCTTACCAGTTAGCTATGTTAACACATTAAAACTGCAAAACATTATGAAAGACAATATCAAAGCAAGGAAAATGCATGATTTGCCAAAACTTGGTAACTCCATGAGTCCACTACATAAAACCAGTTGGATCTTCTCAAACCATCCACCATCTGTCAGAAAATGGCAACCCAACAACAACGTCACAAGCAATATGAATGTCCTGGTTGTCTTCTGCCCAGGCTGTTTCCAGCAAATGTAAGACAAAAGTGATCAAATTCAGTTAAGTCTTTTGAATTGTAGAACTATGCAGACATGCTTGTCCAGGCTTAGATTGGAATAAAAATGACTCCTCAAGATTCCTGCAGTTTGAGGATGTTAGTAGGGAGCACAACAAAATAATTCTGGTTTTGAGCACCAGGAGTAACTCCATTTTTATCCATATAGAGTGCTAGGAAATTGAGATATTTAGCTTTATATATCTGTGAATTAGTAGCTTGGCCAACTGCTTTTATCATTAGGATTTAAAGAGCTACTGCTGAGTATCATTACCATAACAGTGGAGGGTAGTATCGTGTTTGCAAATTATATGACCCTCGGGCAGCAGTAAATGGAAAAAGGTTTGGACCGAGAATGGACACCTGGGGGACACCACAGGCAACATTTGTCAATGATGACCTGGACTTCCTAAGAGCAACAAAGACATTTCTGTCCTGCAGATTGAGATACTCACTTGGGAGAGAATGATAATCACTGTCAGAAGTTGCACTAAGAGCTTTGATAACTAAGAATGAAGGATTTTTCCAGATCAGCTATGCATGCAAAGCAAGTCCTACTATAATTTTAGAAGAGTTGACTTGGTTGCTGAGAAGAGCACTGACAGTAGACTGAAACTTAATAAAAAGTCCATTAACCCTCATAAAATTTACTTATTGGCAAGATTAAAAAAAAAAGGTAGAACTTTAGAAATGAAAAGTAATTTTGACACAACTGTAAAAATGAGTCAGGAACTTGGCATGAGTTGGGTTTTTTTTTTGTTTGTTTTTTTCTAAAAATCAGTATCAGTATACTGACTGTACAAATGTGACTTTTGTAACTTCTGATGTGCTTGTGTTTGCTGCTGTGAGTAAAAACTGAGATAAATTGTGCATGAGAGGATGTGTTTGTGCTATGTAGCTTCAGTAACACTTTTCAGGAACATGGTGGAACTGGAGCATGTTTTTTCCAGCTTAGCCTTTAAAGGCTTATTTTGGTGTCCACAGTGAATTTGTTTTGTTGATAAACTGGGTCCATTTTGGAAGTGGGCAACAGATATTAGAGAAGTGGGCTGTCCCAGGAGGGACACCGAATCACTTCCCTTCACTCAGCAGAGCTGAGTGAAGGGAACCCCATCAGTGGTCAACAAGCTTTTTGGCCAGGGAAAGTTGGCCATGGATGAATGTTTTGCAGACCTTGTCTCGCACAGCCAATCAGATTTCCAGGACTCCTCGTCTCCCTATTGATGTGATTTCAGCAGGGTTGGGTCGTAACTTGTTACAAGTAAAACAACCAAGTAAACTGAGTAAAAATTTTGAGGAATGACCACTCTTCATGTTAATTTCCTCCACAAGAAAGAAGAGAGCCTCCATTTACCAGAGCTGATGTTAATCCAATGTCCCGTTCCTGTGAGGGCAGCGTGGAGCTGTGCTACAAACCATCCAGTTATAGAAAGCTGACAGAAACACCGATGTAAAGAGAATTGTTGCTATGGAAACGGTACACTGTCTCTTCTAGTCTCGTTGGTTTTAGAATGTTGCATGCTCTTTTGCAAGTTTCAACTCATCTCGTTGTGAATCTTTGGTGTAAATTCACTTTACGGGAGAACTGATGATTTTCATGCGGTGAGCTGACAGACACATTCGTCGGCAGCTGCGCAGGCAGTGCGACAGAGCAAGTCATTAAAGATGGCTGCACAATTTAGCAACTCTGTCACTAGATTTAGCAGGTTTTCAGACCCCCTTGGTGACTTAATTCCACAAAAGTGAACCATACGACAGGTATGTGAGGCTAGAGCCCAAAAGAAGAGTTTTGAAGATTATAAAGTGATAGTTTCCTCAGTGTCATCCAAAACAACTGAAACAAATGTGTATAAAATGTTGATATTTCTTATGTTATATTCAGCTAAAATAGCCTGGGGTCAAATACACCCGAGTGAAACAACTGTGGGTAGCAGATGAGTACAGGGACATTGAACACATCATCATCATGTTAATTTTACCCCTTTGTCCCCATTAAATTCGAAAAAGTCATCAAATATTGATAAAAAAACAATGATGTCAATCATTTATTTAGAGACATGAAACTCTGAAAGGGGTCAAACGGACCCCAAAGATAATAAGAGCATTAAGCAAAACAAAATGTAAATAAGATCGCCCCAGCTTCCAAACTGCAGTATTGGTGCTCTGTGTCCTCTGCTACTGTGCAGTTCATACCTTCTCTTTTACCGCTCTCCAAATGAATATTATCAGCCATCCCGTTTGTTGCACTGACAGTTACTCTAATTGCCTTAGGGTAGCAGATTCCCTGGCAAAGGTATGGGGAACTTGAGGCGAGAAAAAAATGATATAATATGCGTGCACTGGAGCCTTGATGAGTCCCTCCTTTTGCGCTGAGAGCCTCCACATTCAGGGTCATGATCCGGGGCATGGCTGGGAATAGAAGGGAAACTGTGGTCGTGTCTGTAGAGACCAACGTTTCGGTTTAGGATTATCTCTGGTATTTTAACAAGTGGAATCATAATTTAAAATATCTAGTTGTAAAATGGTTAGTTGGTTATGGTACGCAGGTTGAGGCTACCATAAGTGTAACACCTTAATATTACTAATATATTGTCTAAAGATTTATTATTGAGCGTTACAAATGGGAACTTTTGGATTAATACATTGTCTGTTTGGCTTATGAAATTGAGTGCCATGCAAATAACTCTGTCTTATTACTTGACTGACACATTAATATTCACTAGTAGCCATATTCAGCATGGAATGAAATACAGCACTAACAATAGTTAAATAGACCTGAGAAAATCTGAATGTTATCCCCCATTTTTCTATCCCAGAGAAGGAGGAGATGGCTTTCAAATCCCAGCTCTCACGTGGTGTGAAAGACCATGGTGAGAGGCATTACCAGGACAACTTAAGTTTGAGCTCTAACTGTGATCAGTGAAGCAGGAGGGTGTGTTCAATTAAATATTTCACTTTGACTTGTATCTCAGAAACATAGTCCCACGGCTGTCAGCCTCCTTGCACAACATTCTTCTGCAAGAGAAGATCTTTTAATGAGAGGAAAAATGTATTTGGTTTTTGCTTATCATTGGCTTTATCCTTCATATGACAACTGAGGGTAGCATCTTAATCCGCGGTGGGTTATCTTTTTTTTCTGGAAAATAGTGAACAATTTCTGACTCTGTCTACGAGACTTCATAAGAGACAAGAATCATGACAGACTGGAAAAATGACAAATTGAATACTAAACGACAGTGCTTCCTCTTAAACATAGGCACAGCAGAAGGGTATGTTTTCTACTCCCATTAGAAAACACACCATTCGTTATACTATAACGCAGGTGGAACTAATAGTATCCGTAGTATTGGTGGTGCTGACCCACCTCCCAAGCTCTCGGATCGGCAAATGAAGCTGCCAATAGCGTTGTAGTGCTTACTCAAACATACTGCACCAAATGTTCATCAACAAGGGTTTTATTTTAAAATTTTCACTGGAGTGGACTGGAGACACTGGTCGAGAACCAACATAAATATGCTCAAATGTTGTGATGGAGTGCTTAGCGCTTATTTCCATATATCACAGCAAGTTTCTGTAGTTCTTTCACAACAGGTCAGTAATAAGAGGCACAAATGGGGGTTAATCATAATAAAGCACCCGTTACTCATGTTGCTAATGAAAAATTGGCATTGGAGCGTCTCTGGATTGTACCTCCAGACACCTGTTCTTCATACTGCTGAGGTTTGTGGATCAACCAGCCTGATGTGTCAAACAGCCGCCTCAACCTCGACCTGGAGTTTAGCACATGCACATTTCAACAACGAATGTCACTCAGATGAACGGACAGACTCGGTGAGAGGCATTTAGTGGTCTATTCTCACCGTCTGGCCAAAAAGAGTCAAGGTAGGATCGCCTCTTTAGTACAAGTGTTTACCATCCAAAAAAGGATTCAAGGCACTCTCCTAAAGCATGCTTAAAAAGCCTTTTAACATGTTCAAATGAAAAGGCCATGATCTGCAGTGTTACCATTTCACGCTACGTTCTTGTGGTAACTGCTTTCACTAATTAAAGACCGATTCATACATGTAGCAGCAACCAGAAATCCTCCAGAACCTTTTCATTGTAGGATCATACAGGAATCACAGCTGGAGTTGCTAATCCACATAGATTCCCCCCTCAAGACCGAGTGAAATGAGAAAGGACTCTTGACTGTTCTAGCGATGCCAGATCAAAAAAAACAAAACAAAACAAAAACAAAGATACCCAGGTTAAGCACACTCACAGGAGACTCACGGCTGGTATTCATGGAAGTGCTACATTATGGGTGTATTTCAGCAGCAAGCTAAAAGTCTGAAAACTGGCAAAGTGGGAATTTTTTCTGCCCATAAATGTCTGGAAATTAGACAGACTTGAGACAAGGGAGCAACTAGCCATCCAAGAAGAGGATGAGATTAGTATGCATATTAATAATAACAGGAGGGACTTTGCACCCAGTCACAGGAGCTCCTCTGACACCATTCTTCCAAAACAGTCACAACTGATGACTTCCATGTTGCACCTTAAATGCCTCACCTCATCCACCTGGAACCGATAAGTCATGGGAACACGTGGAACATGGTTCTACATGGAACAGATAGTAGATGATAGTATGAACAAGGAAAATCGAGTGCTGCCTCTTTTGGTTTGTTATTGTCTCCATTATTCAGAGTTAAGCATTTTTTCTGGGACATAAAAAGCTCCTCCTCTTATCTGTAGCATTCAGACTCAACCAACACCCCTCCTGACTTTTCGATGTGGTCTACAACAGGAATAAACATTAGTACTGCCATTAAAATATGACTGAGTATATTAAACTGGGTGACTGAAAATATGAGCCTAAGGCAGGTGAGAGAAATGAAAACTGATGCGGACAACTTTGGTCAAATCATTTCATAGCTAGATTGCCACTGATGTGTGGAAAAACTACTTCACCTGATATAATAATTTACTACAATGAAAACTACTGATCTGCTATGTGAACCATAGCGAAGATAGTGGACCGATTTGCTGAGAAATGATAAATCAAGGACTTTATTTTGATGTTTTCATTTGTTTTGATTTAGCCTACATTCTCCATTCATCTTGGCTCCTGCGGGGTTGCTATATTTACATCTTACATGGTGTACCTTTAAGATTATTTCCAGGGAAAGTGCTATATTTAAACTGCTCACAAGAGGAAGCATTGGGTTATAGAATACCATGGGGAACATTAATGGCTTGGCAAGTAAATCCCAGCACTGAGGAAAGTCAAACAAGCATTGCATCACATCTCTGAATCGAGTAACACATGGGGCTTATATTCCACATAGCAGCCAATATTGATATGCTAATATTTTGATGTGGTATACAAATACAGCACTAGTATACAAACACCAGATTTATGTAATATGATTGTTACAGTTAGGACAGGTGGGCGTGTTGATTTCTTGTTAAAACGGTTTAGCCCTGCAAGATGTAAGGAGTATTAAACAACTTTCCTTGAAAACAGCATTCTTCCTTAATGGATTCTTCACTGCACTCACAATATTACTTTACTATTTTTGTAGCTCAATACTGATCCGCTGATGTGGAAGACCCTCCCTTCTCATTACTTTAACACACAAATGAATGAGGTTTCATCAAAATGGTGAAGCAGAAATATAGGGGCTGTAACATAGCTACATGTCTTAATAAATGACCTTAATCATACGGTAGATTCATCCATCAGTCAGTTCATTACTGAATGTACTCAAATATTTGACCCATCAAAGTAGTAGTTCATAAGAGAAGGTAGACTGTTAAAAAAGGGGATAAATTCAAATGATTAATTCTGGCAGTGACTGTGTCTGTCCAGGAGAAAACAATCAACTTCAGCATCACTTTATAGCTCTTAGTCATTCATTAGGATTTTGAGAAGGCAGCACCAACCTATTCCAGCATTAAAGGTGTTTTAATTTCTTTTTTTACATATTTTTACATAGGCAGTGGACTGGAGAATGCCCAGTTTGGTGACATTAGTCTGGTGTTTGCTGATGATGTCCACTGGGAGGGGTTTGCGGTTGAACGTGATGTGGACGGCACAAGATCAGTGCCTCTGAATGTAAGGCCTCGATTCTCTCCGGAAAAAGGTGGCCTAATCTATTCAAGTGTGGACGGAGGAACTGCCTCAAGAGAAGCTCAGCAAGCTTGGCGTTTTATTCATGAGTGAGGGCAAAAGGGATTCACAGACTGGAGCTACTTAGGTGCACATGATTAGACATGATTATATACAGAACGTGATTATAATTAGTGATACTATGGTTGTGTCCCATTTCAAAACATGCATTTCAAGACCAAATACATCATGCAGGGTCATGGAGGATCTTCCACGTCAGACGCTCCTCTTGCTGCAGCTGAGAAATGCAACCAGAACAAATCCATGCAGCCGTGCTGAAGATTGGTTCGGGAGAGGTTGCAATCCTCCGCTGGTACGCACAGAGCAGAGCCTATAGACACATTCTGGTGATGTGATATTCTCATATCCAAATATCCAAGCAGACCTTAAAGATGACAAAACGCAGGTGGAGGCTGGGTGGTGGAGGATTTATCAAAGCAGCGTGAGCAGCAGCAGGAGAGGCCATGCAGGCATGAATGAGAGGCAGTGTAGTTTCAACATGAAATTTGGCAGATATTTGGCTGTGATAAGTGTGTTTTCAGATCTGCTGATAGCACTTGGCACGCACAACTACTGTATCCTGCCTGAGCAACTGCAAGCTCCATTAGGTTAACAAAACAACAGTAACATAACTTCATTTTGGATGTTTCGGAAGCAAAGCACAGAGAGCGACTGGAGGTGAGAGCTGTTTTGTGACATGAGAGCAGTGCATGATGTTTCAGGACCGCCACAGTGTTGTTGTACCAATGAGAATCGCTTAGAAGAATATTTAATTCACGCATAGATTCAGCCATCACATCACAGTTCGGTCGATTTCCTGGTGTGTGAATGTAACACCGTGTTATAGCTAGCTCATGCTTGTGCGACTGCACTGCCTGTAGGAGGACAGAAATTTGACCAACTGTGTGTTCGTTTGTTTGTTTTGAAATTCCTTTGGCGTACAGCCAGAGTATGATCAGGGCAAAAACACTTTTGGCTGCTGTCTTAATAGATGACAACATCGCCATCAGTTCCTAAAAAATCAGCCTGCAGTATTTTTCTGCCTGTAAAACAAACATAAATACAAAGGATGAACAATTGAAATTAAAAATTTATTTTTATCTGGTGTTATTATTTATGCTTTGCTTTCATTTGTTGTCATTTGTACAGCATGTTGGTTTGACGGCTGTCATTTTTAAATGTGCTATAAATGAGTAAATATAACATGGATGTGTGGCTGCAGCTTTATGTGAAACAAATGAAAAAAAGAACCAAGCAAGAGTTAAGGCTTGTCTGTATTTTTTGTCTGAATTCTGACACACATTTAAAAATAAATATGACCTCACGTTGTGTCAGTCACGTTTACTTACCGACTCTGACAATTTCGTCCATCATCAAAGTTTAAGATTAATAAATTGATGGAGCAATTTAACAGACTCTCAAGAAGGTGTTAAACACTGTGTGCGTGGACTAGGCCCATTTGGCAGCTCAGACGTTACGCACCACTGGATCTACTCGGATCTCCACACAGCGCTGAAACACCGAGACTATCAAATCTACAGAAGAGTGTGATCACCACAGCAACTGAAATTAACCCATTCATCTTCAAATAGTGATCACCCAGTGTGCACATTTGCGATGGCCCAGTTTGGATCTCCAATGACCTCCTTGCTGCTCTTGACGCCTTCTCAAGATTGGATGGAACCAAAAAATAGAATAATAAAACACATTGGACTGAAGGTGCGAGGTAACTGTGTGTGACAATTTCTATCAGATGATGATCTAAAAAAAACACATATGAAAAATACAAAAAAAATACACTTGTTGTGCAAAACCCATGATGTGGCCAATATAACTACCAGCAAAAATATAATATAAATAAGGACTAACAACCTATTACTGCAACTTAAAGAATTAAATTAAACTAAATATGCCATATATTCCTTTATTGTGACCTCACTTTGATAGCACTTCCATAATCAGAGGAAAGAGAAAACTGCTCTTCACGGTTGCTGGGGCTTCTGTTTGTGGATATTTCTTCGTCCACCTCTTCAGGTTCAGAGTCAGAATCAACAGGTTCTTTTACTCGGAGCACCACTGCAAAGCCCAGTGCTCTGCCCATTATAGTGGCAGTGGCTTTGCTTAACAGACCATAAAATGAAATCATCTTTTCAATCTCACTAGCAATAACATCACGCGTGTGTCTGCCTCCGATCTGTTTGCAGGCAATTGCAGCCTTGTCGCATTGCCTATTTGAATTGTTGACCCGATGAGCTGTCATCCCGAGAAATCTTTAATACAGTGGTTAGCGGTCCAGATGCCAGCGCTCGTCAACGCTCTCTTAAGATCAGCTTCCACTGGAGTGTATGGTTGGTCCAGATAGCACTCAGATGTTTGCCTATTTCTTGACATGTCATTGCCTGTCTTCGGTATTTTGATATACAGGAGGAAGCATTTTTCAAACTTTTTTTACATCTTTTTTCTTTCTTTCTTTCTTGTGGCCTGTTCAGACCTTCACTGCTTATGGTCTGTAGCCGTGGTAGACCTACACGCATCCTGCCAGCAGTGGTGGACTTACCCAATGCCACCGGTGTGGAGTACAGGTGCTTCAAGAAACTTCAGGTTGTTTTTTTGTTTTGTTTTGTTTTTGTTTTCTCAGTGGAGAGATATTATTTTTGAACTGCACAACTGTTGCCCAGACAACTGTGTTCTTGTTGCTCAGTATGTTTTTTCCTCAATAACATCAGCGAGAATACTTCTGCCCAGAGAAAGTCATAATCTGACATTTGTGCTCTTCAATTCTTGACAAAAATCGCAAGAAAACAATCACTGTGATGATGATGATGATGATGATGATGAGGTTGAAGAGGGATTACGCTGTGATACAGGGGTAATATAATCAGATTTTTCCAAGGGAATGAAAAGTAACTTTTTCTTAGTATAATACTTAGTTACACCACTAGTTACTTGGGGAAAGTCAACATATTATTTCACTATTGCTAAGTAAGCACTCAGCTCTTGCTGAGTGGGAAAATGTAACTTATATTAGCAGCTCTTTGTGTCATAACTTTTAATTAAACATTAGATTAATTGGCAGAAAACAATTTTCAGTTATGCCACTTACCTTCTAATTTTCTTCGACTTATAATTTGCAGTTAAGTTTCTAATTTTGTGTGTTTGTATGTTTATTTATTAATTTATTTTTAGAATAGTACAAATAATGTTATATGGTGATATTATTTTTTTTTATCATTATATTCTTGTGGACACCTGCTTAGTCAACTGCTGCAAAGAAATGGTGCATGAAGGAGAAGCAGATGCATGATGTGCCATGCAGCTGTAGGTTTAGGAAATGTTTTCTCTGCTCATAGCTCCAATAATTAACATCAGCCACAGGAGCGCTGCACAGCACAGAGAGCATCAGGTCGGGGAGATGACAAGCTGACAAGATGGCTCCATTTTCGTCCATGTTCTCAAAAAGTTTTTAGAAGTCTTGGCCTTGTCAAGTGCTTTTGTGGTGACTGAGGTAATTATCTCTCAGCCACTTGTTGCTTCGGACTTTTCTCTGCAGCACAGAGCACACATCTTGGTGCTGTGCTTCCAGCCCCTGCTGGCCCACTTTTGTACTTCCTGGCAAAGACAACATGTACAAGCAAACAGTAATTGAACTGAATTATCATTGCTTTCATTGCACTATTGTCCTTGCAATAATTAAAGTAGATGCTCAGATGCTTTGTAATATTAAATATTAGCATTTTGTCTTCCTAGTAACTTCGCCGCAATTTCTCTGCTGTTGATACTCACACTATCGAGGCTGGATGTAGAGAGTACCTGAAAAATAAATAAACTTAAATTTGTGAAAACTCTAGCATGACTTGCCCACAGTAAGATATAAACAATCGTTCCACTAATACTGCAGTTCCCGCTGACTTGCTAAGGATGATTTTCAGTGTGTTTGACTGTATGTAAACCTTTGCCACAGCTTTCACCAAGAGAAGTCTAGAGGTGTGCAGCTAGTCATTCTTGCTGGCTGAGCTGGCACAGGGGAAGGCTGAGGATAGTGCTATCATGTCCATCCATACAGAACTCAGGGGAAATCACAGTGTGTTCTATCAGTCAGACTGAAAGGCCATTTCTACTTGCTCTGTGCCTCTGTAGTATTTGAGGTCAGATTTTTCACCAACTTGCCATGACAACCATGAGACTGGTTGTGGAGTTGGAGAAGATACAGTAAAGTTGGGCAGTGGTGAAATATTTTGTCAAAACTGAGCAGCAATGTATTTAAAAGATGGAAGGAAGTGCAACATTTCAATGATAATATGATATTATCCATTGGATTCTTCACTCCAGGGACATCATATTGTTTCTTATAAAACCTTAAATGCCAAACTTTGTTCACCTCTTGCTAAACTAATTTTGTATCGTCACATGTCACCTTGCACTTGCCCTGCCATGTGAGTTATAACAGTCTCTCCTATTTCAAGACCTGGTACGTTGCCTTCAAGGTTAGTGTCTATACAGTAAGAGATGTATGACTGCTATACAGTGCCAACAATATGTGTGCTGACACACCAAAGTTTTTTCGCTGAGAGATGCTGAGTACATGCAGATAATTGCAGAAATTTGTCCTTGGTTCACATTTTTAGTTTAAAAAAACAACAAAAAAAAAAACAAGATAATTATCTAATGTGCTTTTATACCAACAGATTCCTATTCTCTATTTTTAGGCCTAATTTTCCATGAAATCTTGTCTACTTTATGTTTTTTTTTTTTATTACTGTTTCTGCCTCAGGTTGTGAAAGCGTGGTGCTCAATCAGAGTACCACTTACCCCAGGCAAGTGACCAGTCTGAGAGAGGTGCAACTTCTGCACAGCTGTTAATGAAAGCTTTTACATTTGCTGCTATAAAACATGGTGTTAGGTAGGCGTTATCTGGTGCTGTGCCAAAATCTGCTTCTCCTCAATATGTGGTTTAAACCTGTTTACCCTGACTGTGTGCATTCATCTTGATTTCACACCAATAAAGAAAATAATTTCAATTTTTGAGGGCTGTTGTCCTATTGCTGGCTTTTCAAATGGCAAATCAATGTTTTCAAAGCGTAGAGATTACAAGGAAATAGGAGAAGTTGCCGTAGCTTCTAGTTCCCTCACAGTGAAAGTGAATCATGGTTGTGTATGACCTCATGATTTGAAACCGTTAATATACTTGAATTCTGCAAGGACGTTATGTATACATCAGTCTATTTGTAATTTATTAAGCACATTTTCCCTGTCAATGTACATCAATTCTGCAAGGACATTGTCTACAAATTAGTTTGTCATTTATTAAGCACATTTTCCCCTGTGATAATGTCCTTAGGGGATGCAAATTTGGCACAACATTAGGAAAAAAAAACATGGTGCACAGTAGTAGTAGTAGTAGCAGCAGCATGTCCACGGATGGGCAGCATGACTAAAAAGACAAAGAAAAGAACAGCACCCACAGAAATTCAAAGATATATATTTATTTCCAAAGATGTCGACCAGACAAAATAAAATATAAAATAAATCTCACTTTATTAAAACATTTCTCAAACGGTAATGCTATCAAATATATTCATTAGATGAATCAGATAAACCAGTCCTGCATTGGTTTGCTCATGTTAAACAGCTGGAGAGAGCCAAGTTTGTTAAAAGCACTGGGCTTCCCGGGAATAATTACCAGTCAATTTCCTGACATCTTACTATTAACTTCACTGCATTTTTCAAGCGCTAATAAGTAAGATGTTTACTGCCCCAGAAATGACCGTAATATATCTGCAGGGGCTGACAGGGCGGTTCACTGATGACTCAGCTATTACTCTGCAAGGTGCTGAGATTTCTAGTTTTCAAAACTCTCCACCCACTGGAAATTTAAGACAATCTGAGCCGCCCAGCCCGACCCACTCACACATCTCCAGCCTCTTGGTGAAGGTGGACGGCGCTACGAGGAGGCAGCACGTCGTAGTGTCATCTTACCTCCTCACTACACCTCTCTGTAAAGCCTTTGCCCTAATTAGCCAAAGGAGCCTCCTTCCTCATCCCTATTGTCAAACGTCGACTGTATCTGTGTTAATTACGGGCCACTGTAAGTCAGGGCGACGGGAGGGGTGAGACGGGTCAGGGGCGCAGCGTGTGGACGAGGCAAGATCATGTTGGTGCAGTGCTGCCTGTGGCAAATATACATGGAGATAGGTCAGGATGCTTAATGACCCTTTAAATTTGTGTTTTTAATCACATTATGAGCCCATAATATGCAAACAAATGGAGACCTTCAGGCAGCGATGAAGTATACTCATAAAAACATGTTTACTAATTATTAAATGAATCCAAACAGCAACCAGCAAGCCATCAAGCAAGTACTCAAATGCATAGGTTTGATCTGACAATATGAGCATTATATTTTTTATTATTATCATAATATTTTGACAAATTTGACAATATAGTAGAGGGGAAGAGATGAATACAGCAAAGGAGTTCCTATAAGCATCCCTCTGATTGCTATTTAGTTTCTATAATTATACTTGTAATTATATATCATTATACTCAGACAATATGTCCTTGTTTTTGTAGTTATTTTGATACAGTGAGTGTTAGGCACTGCAATACACTGATCTATACATTGTATTGATTGTTTGATAAGCTGTGCACATTTCTCAGTGACAAAAAAATGGGTTTTGATGATGAAACTGTGTCGGACCGCAGTGCGTACAGTATTATCATAATGGCAGGTCAAAGCTTTTTTGTCCTCTGTAGCTTAAAAGCACGACACTTGAGTGCTTCACTTTATCCCACATATTCTCTCTTGCACATGGCTCTGAATGAGACTGTTCATTAGCATTTCATACATCAACACACGCTGCCCCGTGAGGTTCTTAAGGTGCTACAGTACACACGCGCGTATTATTTGCTCTTCGTCAACTGAGACTTCATTATAAAACCTAATTACAGATTTTAATTAGAACCCTTGGATTATAGTTTTATATTTGCTATCAATATAATAATCACACCCACTTATAACCCTCTGTGTTTGCTTTTGTGAGCAGTAGCAACATGCAGATTAACAGCAAACAGGGATTAAGTTACCTGTGATAAGAGTATGTTTTAAGACATTTACCATAGCGTACACTGTCATTTTTCAGTTAGTGTCGTGAAGTGTGCGAGTTTGCCGACGTTGAACGCCGCAGCGACCGAAACACCACCGAACACTCCCGGCTGCAGCGCTGTGAAGGAGAACCTCAGAAACCCAAACCCAAAGAGTGTCGTTCCAATCAGTGAAACGGATGAATAATTTAAGTATTGGAACAAAACTTGGGTACAACCTAGAAATATGAGCTGAAAAGTCCCGTGGGGTCTTATTTGTAGCTGTAATTCCTTCGCCCCGTGCACATTTGCACTGGTATTGAGCACCAGTATTGTTTTAGCATTTTCTGAAATTATTCATTACTACTGACGGTCATTGTTTTATGTTTGGTGCTGAATGTCTGATGTTGAATGCTGTGTTTTTAAGGGCTGCAGCATGGAAAAAAGGCCTTGACAAATTTCTAACTTTGTGAGACAATAAAGCTAATCTTAATCTTAATCTTAATGTATGAACTATACGTTGCTCATTGGAGTGGGTTCTCACTGCCAAGCCCCTCTACGGCCAATCAGTGTGAAAACGTAATCGTGAAAAATGTCTCCATAAAATTTCATGCGAATCCATTCATAACTCTTTTCGAATATCTACTACAAAAATATCTAGTTAAATAAGTTGAAATGGGACACAAACTTAATTTTGCCTACTGGAGTTGGGCAGAGGTAAAATACATAAATGAATTTTCAGATTTCATTTTTTTTTTCAATTAATAAATAAATGATCTTCTGTTCCTATGACTTATTTCCAATGAATTATCTTGTCTTTTTTTTTCTATCACTTGGTAAGAGAGTGCTTCATGGATATCTCCAGTGTGAAAAAGATTACCCTCCAACGCCTACACCTTTGACCAGGAAAAGGTCAAAAAAATAAAACCTGCCTTAGAATAAAATACGAGGAGTCATGAGAGCAAACCCTCACTGAACACTTATCTTTTCAGAACAGGTGCTCCACGTTGCATTTCAACACGCCGCTACATATTCCTTATGTAGAGGCATACTGCCATGGCCTGGTCAGGTAATGTGGGTTATTATTCATGCATACCTGCTGGGTTGGCATGCTAAGGGCTACAAATAGCCAGATAACTACCCAGAACACTGACCGTTTGATTCATTTATGAAATATATTATCAGTGAACTGAGAGGTAGCAGCGCTCAGGTGAAGCTGAGTAAAGCACCACTAAAGAGAAGGAGCTTATCTTTGAGTTCTGGTTAACTGCTGCCTTGGTTATCAGTCGTTGTCGTAGTGAAGATAGTATATTAGTTTATCAAAGGTCATGTTGCAGTGGCATTGTGTCTCTTGCAAACATGACAAGGTGTGTGTCTCCTGTGAGGCGGGTCAGGTTGTTTGGCTGTAAGCGCCACGCCACTAATTTCTCCTTTTGTGCCATACGTGTGTCGGCTTCTAATGTGATGAAACCAGCCAAGTGCAGAACCGTGTGTCACAGTGGCATCATGCCAGAGATAACACAGTGAGGCGCGCTGAGATGCGTACCCTTGTAGGAAAGTCTCTTTAGAGAAAAGGCAAACACACACGCCTTTATTCCTATACAAAGGAGAGCTGAGAGTTCGGCGCCGCTGCGTGTTTGAAGGCAAAAGTAGAAAAGAAAGCAGCTGAAGTTGCCCTGAAGTGACAGGACAGGACTTGTGGGCAGGACTTGTGTGCTTTCTATCAAGGTCTTGGCTTCGCTCTGAGAGTTACAGATAATCCGCCTAGTTGTATGAATTGTTTCATTCGGCCAGCATCGACCAATAGACCTTTTTTTTTTTTCTTGGCCCTTGGCATTGTCTTTCAAATGGAAAAAAGCGAAGGTACAGCAGGAAGTGAGTGGATGGACATTATCTGTTTGCATGCAGTCTGGGTTGTGGCTCCACACTGAAGGCTAGAGACTATCTCACTCTGCCCTGCGAGTGATTCATTTTGGGAGAACAAAGTCCCTTTAGGAGGCAAAGTTCTCTTTGTTTCATCTTCTCTGTCACTCTCTATCCTGTATACTTAAAGCAGCCAGCAGGGACACATTTTCTAACCTTGACAGACCCTAACTCCTAACTTCTAGACCAAGTCTCATTGCATTGGTGGAACGAGCACTAAGATGTCCTACTTGAGCCGTAATAGAGGCAGAAATGCCACACCCACAAGAGAGGTAAACAATTCAGGCTGATCAGTGCAGTCAAATGTTAAACCGCGATCAAAATACATGAAACAAAAAGCCAGACAAATTGTGTCTGATCCTGTTCATCCCCTCCTTAAGGAATTCATAAAACTGCCCTGGGGAAGACGCTCTAGAGCCGCTGCAGCAACCAAGAACATTAACAAAAAGTCTTTCATACCAAATGCAATAACTCAGCTAAACTGGTAAACACCATTCACACTGGAACCATGTCCGTTATTGTTGTCTAGACTCTGCATTTTGTGATTTTATTATTGCATGTATTGTGATTTACTGTGGTGGGTTTTAAACAACTTGTGCAGCCAAAGGCAAATTTCCACATCTGTGGAAAATAAAGATCATCTTATATTAAACTAGTTTCATTATGTCTGAAGGTTATTTTGGCACTTTATACCCACCAGAGAGGAAGAGATGTTTAGAAAAGCTTAAAATTGTAGAGTGAGAGAAACCTGAACTGAAATGATGTCAAATCCCGCAAAGTTTCCCCATATTCTCCAGGGTTAAAATTGGGATATGTGACAGCAGAGAGGAAAATTCTATGTTTATGGACACATTGGAGCCACTTATAGTTGCTGTTGATAACATTCATTAATTAAGTAGGGACGAGTTAGCTAGGTGTTACACGCTTATGTTGTACGCTTAAGGTAATGTGTGCTGATTTGCGACTCTACATTAGAACACAAGTATTATACCCTAAAGATTATTTAGCTTGCTAAAAATGTAGTTGATGTTATCTTAATTAACACTGACAGTTAGATATTTGTCTACCAGTAAGCACACTGTGCCAGAGTTTCACTCCAAGGGTTTCACATCTTACTGAATCCACTTTTCCCTTGTTAACTTGTCACTGTCACTTTCCCCCTCTCAGTTTACAGTCGTATGAAGACTTTATTCGAGATTTGTGACCTTGTTTTCAGGGCATCCCAGCACACATCAGCTCTAGCTTGTTAATAACTCGAAATCACAAGGAGATGTGGTCACACAATATACAGAGGATGAGAGCGGTGGAGTATCGTCCCCTCTGGGGGAGGGCGAGCCTGCGCTCTCTCTCTACACTGTTACTTTGCTGACTCTTTACTTTGGTAGAAGTAAAAGAACAAGTGTAAAAATCTAAATGACAAGCATTCAAGTGGATTTAATTGCTGTTCCTGATGTGAGCACAGTATTGTCACTGAAATCCTTACCAAAGACTCTGGCAGCAACTGGTGCAGGAAAACAGCAGTGGCATGCGTTGGCCAAGAGGTTACAGATGTTTGACATGGGTCATCCATAGTTTACTTGTAACGCATACCTGATGTGTATCTGAGTCACATATACATATAAAACACACCACTAAAAAGAGAGCCTTGGAATTGTAGTAAATTAAATGAATCATCATCCTGATTATTTATTTATGGAGCTGTGAGAGTAAGCTCTTTTTTTTTTTCCAATGACACCCTGACTACAGGAATTATAACATAAAAAATGTAAAAGTTAAACGCTAACACACACAACATGCAGGTTTCAAATGGCAAACATGACGTAAGACAGCGGCTCACAGGGCACACGCACAATGCGACTGCAAAGTGTTCAGATGAAAATTTAAAATGATCCACTGGAATCCAACTTGAGCAAGAACTGCAATTTATTCCAATTGTGAGGCCGAGGTTCAGTATCTAAAATCCAATTTCCTAATTCAGGGTTGACATGAAGTATGTCTGAAAAGCAAATACTCGTGTGATTGTGTAAGAGTGCACGGTTATTTTGTATTTCAGAAGACAGGTAACCTTGGCGGTGAATTAAGCGATGGTTTGTAAATGAAAATATTACAATATTGTCTCCCTCTCACAGCCAATGAGAGGGCCATCCTGCTCAAATCAATAGGTGAGGATGGTTTTCAGGCTCTTTGCAGCCCTGAGCATGTAAACGCAGCTCATGGGTCTGAAATAATTTGCAGTATATTCTATTCACTCAGAGAGCCGTGATTACTGTATGTTTAAACCTTGTATTACCAGGACAGTCAAAAAAAAGTCAAAGCAATTCGACTGTCAGACAACAGGAGACAGTACAAGTCAGTGAGTAAGTGACAACTCTAAAGGCACAGAGCATCAGCTGCTTCTCCATTAGAGAGCAAAGAGAGGCCGTATCCACCTCTGTGCTGAAATCTATTCAGCATTTAGCAATTACAGAGAAGAGCTGCCTTGTATTGAAGCCACACATGTTCAACAAATGCAAAGAGAAAATGAATCTGTTGATCCAAATTGATGAAAATACACGCGGACACTGTTCCATTTTGTTTTTGATTGCTTTGCATCAGGTACTGCCGATTGCCCCGGAGGATCGAGGGAGTAGTCAGAGACATGCTTTTCACTTGTCCCAGATCTGTCGACACGCAGTTCTCTGCTTTGTGCAGATTTCTCTTGACCAGAACCGGCGGCCATGGCCTCTTAACACATCTCAGTCACATTTCCCAGCACCAAATTGGCTATTGACCTCATGCCTTGTAATTTAAAGCCCCCTCCTGTGGTTGGACGGTTGGACAAATACAAGTGAGAATCAGTGATGGGATGTAAACTTTCCTTGTTTTTTTTAAAATTTTGTGCCAGTTTTACTTACTCCAATACTGGGTATTGAAAGCCTAGCATAGTGCAAGACTGTCAGGGTTTCCCACAGCGATTGGCAAGCATAAATTCGTCAGTCATCTCACCATTACTATAAATAAATAAATGCATACATACATACATTACTCCTAACTTTTCTGTATTGGTGTCTTTTCATTGAGGCTAAAGTCGCGCTGAACACGGGGTCACACGGCACCATTTGTCGAGCAAAGTCAGTACTGAAATGAAGGAGGAGTGTTTGGGAGAGAGCACTGAATCGTGTGTGTGAAGTTAAATTATTGCTGCAGCTTCAGGTAATGTTAATACATGATAACAGCAGCATGTCCTGCCTAAAATGTGGGTGTTTAGTTCAGTTAGCAATTAAGGAAGCCCATTAGCAGCGTCAATTTACTTCATGCTCCTCCAAACATTGACAGCACGTCTTCCCTGTATTTACCAGTACAAGTAAGCTAAGTTTTTTTTTTTTTTCCTTTATGCTTTATTTGGTACTGACATTAGAAAGAGACATGAAGGGCAACAAAGAGCCCGGCTCAGAATCAAACCCAGGCTGCTGCAGCGATGACCAGGGTGCCGCTGAATTTAAAATGTATTTTTAAAAACACAGTGTCAGGTAATTTTATTATTGTTTATTAAATATTACAAAGGAAGGGCAGATGTAAAACATAAAGTGTGCACATTATCTGTTTGTTGTTGAAGTTAGTCAGCCACTTGGCTAGGAAATTGTGGGAAAGGCCTCCACAAGAGCTGTTTGTTCATTTAGATGTGTGTGATCATTTACAAAGTGCATCACTTTGTACCATTACAGTACAGAGGCAGTAATACCCATACTGCCTCACCACATCAGTTGCAAGTACACCTTTTTTTTTTCTTATTACAATAATAAAATGTAAAAATACAAATTCAAATTTAAAAGCTAAGTTCCAACTGAAATGATAGCACCCTTACTGTGTGTGTGTGTGTGTGTGTGTGTGTGTGTGTAAATGTGATCATGACCTTCTCCAATTTGCACCCCCCAGTGCATCAGCTTCAGTAGCTTTGTATTTCACGTGCAAAATGTGATGAAAAACGTTCATGTTAAGATGGGCTCACTGTCACTTGTGCCAGTTAGGCCTCAATCAAATCCTGTTGAAACACTCATTTGCTTTTATGTGGAGCAACATAAAATTATTCAAGCTTTCACGCAGGTATTTGGGGTACTAAATATACTGGTGTCACCACATTTCAGTCGTAGCCCCAACAGCGCAGTACTCTTCTTAGTTACACACACAAATAGGTCTAGAGCTCTCTGTAATGAATGAGTGGTTGTTTTTTTTTGTTTTTTTTTTTTAAGCATGATTATGCAAGCGTGGTTTCATCACTTTTTGCTCCCTATGCTTTGCGGATACTTCATTTGTATGCAGCCACTCTCAGAGCTTGCCCCTAGGAGAGCAGAGGTCCATATAACGGTTATTCCAAGAGCTCTGCTTTGAATATTTCAAAGGGATGCAACACAACTGAGAGAAAATTCAGATCAGTACAGATGGATTAATCAATGCTTTGGTATTTCACAAAGGAAGACTGCATTAAGTTCAAAGGAGGAACTTGTTAGCCAAACACACGTGGGAGATGCTGTATTATCTCCAGCTTCTCCAGAGCTGCAGTCTGTGCTTCAGGTATCGACTTTTCTATGGAGAGTCATCTACGCTGAACTTTAATTGAAGAGGGGAGTCATAACACAAGAGAAATGCTTTTCACACTTCAGAATGACTCCCTCTGCCTATGCATCCCTGCTGTGGCAAATGTAAAGAAACAGAGTTATTAAAACAGAGGACAGCCTTCTCGTTTCTTTTCTTTTCTTTTTCCGTTTCTTTATCTCATAGATTCCACAGGGACTCACCTCTCAAGTGCCTAATTTTGAGCTTATGCTTAATTATGCATGTAATATGTTGTCAAAAGAATTCTCTCTTATGTTTATGATCCGGCTATTCCCAGGCTTTTTTCGGCACAAGATACCATCTATTAATTGCATTAACAAGGACTCTCTCTAGTCTCTCGGAAATGTGTGACAAACTATACAAACCAGTCCAAATTTAGTGAACTGTGGCATCCCAAAATGTGTCTGCAAGCAGAGGCTGCAAGGGACATTTCACCTTATTTGTAATCAGCAGAACAGAATGGTTCATTACAGAAAATATTTGGCTTCAGCAGTTAGTTACAGGCTTATATTGCACCTGGAGTATGATTATCTATTTATAAAACATATGAAAGGTAGGGAAAGGACACCTTGTGCAAGAACAGAGAATATGCCAACTCAGAGTACATAGAGGGCTAAAGAGCTGGCTAAAAAGCTGTTAAATTGCTTTGGATGGAAGTGATCGGTGATAAATGAGCCCACAGACGCCAGTTTTGAGAATGGTGGTGGAAAATATAGTTGAATTGCATTTGAGTGGACCTCTTCACATCATTGATCTTCATTTCTTCACTGACATTTCTGTCGCAGCAAGCTAAGTTCTCAGTCACACCGTGTAAACGCATGGCATTGGGTCCTCCATCTCCCTTTGATTTCCCTTTTATTTTATTGTGTTAATTCTATAAGAGATCATAGCCAGTACAGTTTTTGCTTTAGCTTGAAAATCACAGTTAATTGTTATTCTGTGAACCGATTTTTTTTTTCTTTGTACCAAAAGTAAAAAGCTGATATAAGATGCTGATGTTTCACAGTGTTTACAATGATCAAATTATGCACCGGATTACATACATTCACATTATAATTATTGTCAAAATAGAAAACTGATGTCTGATTAATATGACAATCATACAACTCACTCTTACTCTGATACAGAGTGTACAAAATAGGATGGTTCCCTCCGCAGTGCGTGTTTTACAAAACATTATCTCAAACGTGTGACAGACCTAAGCCTTTCATTTATAAGCTCTCCCAAGTAATATATCCAACAAAGGTCTTTCTGTTTAAAGAAAAGGACAAATTTATTCCTCTATTAAGTGTGAATTCTGTGTATTGAAGTCATTTCAAAGGATATGACAGCTTTGGAACTTATGAAGCTCCCAAACAAGATAGTGGTGTTCCTAGGGCGCAGAGTCAGATTTAGTACTCTCAACACGTCATACTGGAGCACAACAAGGCTGCCGAGCCTGAATGCTTAATTTGCGGCCAGTGGGATGCTTTATCCACAGATATAAACAAGTGCAGGCCCTATTGCATGCACAGTCACGTGGGGTGAGCATGGGCTGAATTGTTAAACAGTACGGAGCTTCCTTGTTAACCCCCAGAGCCAGATTCCAAGCATTCATTCAAGAAAGACTTCAGACCTTGAAAATCAAGTTGTGCATAGCAATTGAAATCATAACTCCAAGGATGTGGGCTGAGCTACGCATGAAGTTTTCATTATCTTTGACTCTTAGCATCAAATCACCGCTCACCTTTTTTTTTTTTCACACAGAGAACATACAGTACATCTCGCCGCACATCTCGGGCCACCATCTATTTAAGACGTTTGTGGAGCTAATGCAGTTTTTACGCAGAGCAAGTGCAGGGTCCCCAATTTCGTGACCAGGTGCGCAAGCCGTTGGCAAGCATAAAATAAGGGATTAAGTGGGTTGCAGAATTTGACGGCTTCTAGCCCAATTTAAATGCATTTTGAGGTGTGTCAGAGGAAAGGTGGGGAGGAGATAAACAATTCCCTCATTAAACCAGAAAGAACTACTTCTGCTTTTGAGTGCATACCATTTAGCAAGAGCGAGTGCAGGATTTTTTTTTCTTTCTCCAGTGTCTTTTGTGGGGTTTGTTTAAGCTGCTGCCATTAAATTACATTTATTTTATAGTCTCTCTCTCTCTCTCTCTCTCTCTCTCTCTTGCTCTCTCTCTCATGAACACAAAAGCATGACCCCTGTTTCTTTCAGAACATGATTGGTTAATCACCCCGGTTTCATCAGTGTTTTCATCTAGCCTTCACCGCAGTAGACCAGAAAAAAGGGTGGTGCTCGGAAAGCATAAAAAAAAGAAAAAAAGAAAAAAAAGCAATGATCTCTCGAGGCAGACGGTGCAAAATGTTCCAGAGTACTGGACTTGTCCGGTTAAACGTCGAGGCTAAAAACGGCTGCAGATGCTGAGACTGAGAGACGCTGGAACGGGGGTGAGCAGAGCGGGGGAGAAAAGGTGCATCAGGCGATACGTGATACATTTGTGATTAAGTATGTTCTTAAGTTGTGCATCAAATGATTTTACAGCTCATCTTTAGTACCCCAGCAAGCAAGCTGCTGTAGCTGAATGCTGTATGTAACTGCCTACAAAAACAGCTGCTGGCCAAGGTCCATGGCAAACTGACTGACTGATCAGCTGCATGCACTGACTACACTATCATTTTGATGTATTAATTTTTATAAAAATTGGTGCAGCTCTACTGTAAATTCCCGGGATGATTTTTTCCCCAAGTCTGCCCCTGATAGAGGATGTGTTTCTCAACTTTTCCAAATTCAACTAGTGTCCTGCATGCTCAGCAATATTGCATTGAATGGCTGAGTAGCGATGGTTGAAGAGAGTGTGAGGATGGAAGTCATAAAAACTGCACTGCTTTTCAGCCAGAGGAGGAAGGACAACCGTCTTTGGACAATGACTTCAAAACACACAGGATTTTGAGTGTTTGTATGTTTATAACTAAAATAAAATATTATTAAAAAAAAATACAGCATTTATGTTTTTTTTTTCTTTTTATAAAATACATTTATTCAAAGCTACAATTCATGCTTTGTACTCAATTTGTTCTCATGCACCTTCCAACAGCTGTGCCAGAGGAATTGCAAAAAAATATATATGCCCTTGAATGCTATTTTTGCTTTTTAGCCAATGCTAACCTTGCAGACCAGCTAACTAGTTCAAAAGTTCACTCACTTGTGCAGGAAGTTGGAGGCTAGCTTTGTCACTGGCTGGGGATTCAGTTTTCTAGGCTTCACCATTTGATCAATATTCCTTTTCAATGACTGATCGATCTGCTGCTGTGCACCATTTCTTAGTGGTGCAGTAGGCGGAGGATCAGGTCATGAGAGGGTCAGTAGTCGTGACCAGATTTTTGGGTTCAAACTTAAGGGAATTCATTCATTTATGTATTTATTTCTTAACCGTGTCACTGGAAAAGAATCTCTGGTCCAGTTTGGAGTCCAACACTGTATTACTACACATACAGAATAACGTATTTATTACCACAGGGATTCAGTGATTTCAACCCAGTGAACATTATTTGAGATTTATGAGTGTGCATCACTGCCGGTGTAAGAGTTAATAATCTATAGGCTATTTATTTTTTATTTTTATTTTTTTTAGCAAAGGCATTCTGACAAAGCTCGGACTGTCCACATCAATGCATCAGTGGTAGAGCATTCATAAAGTACTTGGCCTGGTAAGAGACATGTACTTCAAAGGAATGCCACCAACACTTTGTCCTCACATCAACTGTAGCAAGTGAGCAGCAATGAAAAAAATAAAAAATAAAAAACACACACACACACACACACACATTATAATCACTGAGGCTGTCTAGGTTGCAAGTGCTTTCTTTCCTGGAGGCATCAGACACCGTGACTCTATTTTTGATGGACACCAAAGCCACTTAAATGTAGTCTGAAGCTCATGCCTTATTTGTGTGTGGGGGGGGTTTGTTCGTGGATGCGGTGGAGAGAGCATGCTGTTAGGAAAAGGTGTAGTTCAGCGGTGGAAAGTGAGGATGTGTTTGTACTCCAATGCTGTACTTGAGTCGATTTTTCAGTCATCTTTACTTCACTTAAGTATGTTTCATTTTGGATGCTTTGACTTTTATTTTTGGTGATTTTTTTTTTTTTCCCTCACAAGTAAACCAAAGTGTTCTTGCTCTACCAGGCCAAAGCAAGGGAAACCAGTCCAATCCACTGAGCCACTCAGATCAGTTAGTCCCTCCAGCATTTGAAGCAGAGCATCCGTCGCAGCAGCCTCCACCCACCACGGTAACACGGAGTCAGCGGAGGACACTTAGAGGACCGAGTCTGACACGCTGCCAGATATGCGCCGCCCTCAGCGCTATTTACAGGCAAAGGTGAAAGTAAGCAGCTGCCTGACAAACATGTACACGCATTAACGTGCATACAACATACGGTATGACCGCGTTTTAATAAGAAAGTACATCTTCTAGGTCAGCGCAATCAACAAACTACTTACCAGTTGCTTATCCACGATTCCAGTTTGTTTATGCCCACAGGCCTATGGGCTTTTGATCTGTGCTTGACAGTATGCCGCTGCCAAACCAAAACTGTTAGGTTTTCAGCTGCTCTGCTGGCTTGGTGACTGGATAGCTATCGTCAACTTTTGCTGTAGCGGTCTATCGAGTGTGTTTTTGGCAGGCACTCATTTTTCAGCAAAAATCTCCCAAGTAACTTCACAGACAAATGAGTCATGATGTTTCATCCTGTTCAATGTTATTCCAGCGACACCGATTGCAGGCCAAGGAAGCGATGCAACTTCCGTGGGTTGTTGTAACTGTGGCGTGACGGCGCATGTTCTTACCTACTAAACACACAGAGCGTTTGGAGCGGTGCATGTGATGTACTGTTTCTGTTTGTGTCTTCTTTTTTTTTTTTTGACAACCTGATCATTGACTCTATTGATGTTTAAACTGAACAAGGACACAGGATAATTGATTCGACTTCAAATTTATTATGTTGCACTTACATAATTTAACTTAATCATTTGCTGTACTCTAATTTCTTGTAGCAGAAAGTTTGAATGTGTGTGTTCAGAGAGGATGCATAAATACTAGTTTCACCACTGGTGTGGAAGTTATTTGAAATAGTTGGACTTATGTGAGGTGGTTGCAGACAAGTAGATTCACTGGCTATGAATCCTCATAAACTGCAATAATATTACTTCTTGATTTTTAATACACCTTATGATCAGGATATCCAACATCCAGGCACACTACATGCCATATTACAGCCTCCTGTTAGTAAGTGCTTTTACTCTTAATACTTCAGAGCAATTCTGTTCTAGCTATAAAGCACACTGAATTGTGTTTTATTGTGCAAAATACGCCATATAAATACAGCTTGCTTTGGTTTGGTGCTTTTACTTAGGTTGAATTCCCCGTGTGGTGCTTTCACTTTTACAAGAGTGACTTTGTGTCTGGGAAATAATCTATATTGTTTGTTTTTTTTCTTAATCTGAACCACTCATTAAAATCACCGACATGCATTTTACTAAATCACATTACTAACCCCGTCTGGACAGGGCCATGTTTATTCTAGACGGGATAGAGTTCCTGTGGTTCTGCGGTAAAAATAGCCAAATACCAGACCTCTCCTGGTGACGCTGATGCCCTCTGAGGAGGGGGAAATCTGAGGACAGTGCCAGCCGGGGACAATGCACCCAATCTGGGACCCGTCTCCGCCAAACATGAATGTCTAGCCCCCCCCACTCAAACAGTCCCGGGTTACACATGATTGCCGCTACATCTTTCTGGATGTTTGAGCTATAATTTAACCAGCTCCGATGCAGCTTGACTCTGTCATCACGGACATCACACCTCCACCCCTTACATCCATTCACCCCTTACATAAGTCTAGCTCTGACAATAAGACCGACAAGGACAGTTCAGACTGCATGACTTGCTGTCCAGTCAGGAAACTGTTCACCATGCAACCAGCCCACACACACACACACAAACACACACACACACACACACACACAATGACAAGGGATCAAACTCCAGAGCAGCTGTCAATTAGTAAAATGTGAAGGCTCTTGCTGTTTTGTGGTCAATTTACCATAGGATTCTGTGGTAAACCTCAAATTCTGTAGTGGCCTTTCTATATTCTGTGATTTTGAAAACATATTTTTAGTGATAATATGCATTATGAAAATTTACTGATAGAGATAAAATGAAGCCGTGGTACACTGGTTTAGTTATGAATATATAAAAAGTAAGTGTTGTGAAAATGAAAAGTTTCTAATAACCTCTTTTGTATTCCCCACTCCTGCACTTTTTCTTTTCCATTTCCTCTCTCTCTCTCTCTCTCTCTCTCTCTCTCACACACACACACACACACTGAGGTTTTTAACAACACCTGACAATCTTGAATACAGCTAATGTTTCCCAGGAGTTATGGTTATGTCTTGTCAGTGTTTCTGGAGGTATCTCTTCTCTGCTCCACAAAAGGAGCTTATGTTAAATGCATCGCATGAGGTACAAGCTTGCAAAGACGGGGTGTTTATTAGTGAGTGCTGGGTGTGGAAAGCAGGCTTGTTCACCTCTCTTTCTTCTGCAGTGACTGAGCTTTGAGTGGATGGTATGGTCTGCTGTCTTCTAAGGAATTCATTTGCAGAGCTGTCTGTGTTTGTGGTGCCCGGCTTACTTTATGTCACCTATAGATTTCCAAACATGGTCCAGCACTTTATTGCACAATGTGCAGACGAGCTTTCTTTCATTTTAATGGAAGTCTTCAGTCTTTTTTGTTGAGCCTGGTCTCCCTGTGCTGCTGTAGCGTTACCTAAGTCGGACATTGTCAACACAGGATGTGGAAATTGTTTCATTAGAGCTCTGAAGAGACACCGGCTTCTCAAAACATTCGGCGTGCAGCTTTTAAATCACTGGTCGCACACACCGCAGCAACAACAGCAGCTGTGATACTTTTCTCCATGATTCCATGAGCTCTATATTTGTTTCATTGTGCATTCATTTATTAAAAAAAACAAACAAAAAAAAAAAAACATAATTAAAGACTTGCCGATTTCTTGGGGCTGTTTTATGGCAGAGAAGCTATCATACACCATACATGTATTGTGATGTAATGAAACTAAATGATTAGGCTTTTACTGAGTATATTAAGTCTTTATCGGTTGTAATGTCCCTCCATAGCTCACTCAGAATCTGAAAAATTCAATGTAGATGAAAAAAACTACCCACTTTCAGACTGAGGATCAATAGACCAGAACGATGTATAATTATCCTTGTGCACATGAATTTACACACAACACTTGCACCAAAAGACAGGTGTCAGATACACAACATTACTCAAAGTATTGGATAAAAGTAGCCCAACCAAAGTCATTTTCCAAGAATTTTCCTTTTAACAACTTGTCTGTGATTCATGAAATATGACGGACCGAATGAACTAAAAGCAGTTGTCATTTCTAGGTCATTCAGCCAGGCCGACCTGGAGACAGATAAAGTCTCAATTAAAGATAGAATCCATCACTGTCAGTCTTTACATGCTCATATCAGAAGCTCATACCATACTTTTCACAGTGAAATAAATAAATAAATAAAATGAAATAAAATAAAATTGTCACCAATCCACTATCGCTTTTAATAAGACTGTGCAAATGTATTCAAGTATCACACATTGTGTACGTTTTTGAGCTGTCCCAGTTCATATTTGGACAAGATGTGTGTACTGAGGATTCCTTTGCCAGTGCAAACCCTCGGCCTCTTGTTCCTCATCATTAGTATGGGAAAAAATAAGGCCACTTTTCTCCTTTCTGTGTCTTCCTCCTGTAGCATTGCCTTGCATCTTTAATTGAGTTTTGTTTTGGAATGCAGGCGCGCAGATATTGAATTGGCAACACGCCCTTGGGACTTTAACAAGATCTGAAATGAATGAAAGAGCGAACGAGACGATAGTCCACATTTTTGTACTTTTGTTGGGAAATTAATAAATTATTGCAGCATCAAAATGTTTTACAGTCTGTCAAAAGACAAGTTAATTAAAGGCAACTGCTTTCCACTTAACACACTGACACGACACCACCGCCCAGTTACACTGATCACTGCATTTTAACTTTGGTCAAAATCTTGTTATCTGCATCACATGTCAGAATGTTTGTGAGTTATTGTTTTGTTTTGGGTTTTTTTTCCTTATTCCCATGACATCGTTGTGCACTCTGCAGCCTGATGGTCGCATGCAAAAAACCGATGACGTCTATGACATTTTGAAACACTGCGTTTTTGCACCTCAGTGCCTGACTTGTGTGCACATCCCGCGGTGTGTCTATTCCTTGCCATGAAGAACTATGGCAGGCTGTGGAAAACACAGGCCTGAGATATTTCCACAGCATACCCGAACACCCTGTCTGGCTCACGAGAGGGATGGCTGCTGTGCGGTGTGGCTCTGCAGGACATCATTCACACTAATGTTCCCTGCCAGCGGAGTCCAGTCCTGAACCGTGGAAAAGTACGGAGGTTTTCCATCTAACCAAGCTGCACCCACTAATTTCACTCATCAGGATGCCTTCAACGAAGAAGGAACTAGCCGGAGAAACTGGTGTCATGTTTGGCTGGGAGAGAAACCTGCGTATCGTGTGGCACAGGACTGGACACCACTGGCTCAAAGGCGACATACTGCAGAATCACGCCTCCATGATCCAAGTCCAATTCATGCACAAATGCTGGATGCATCACTGGGCGTCTGTTAAAATCAGCAAATTAAAATGATTTCTTGGCATCCTCCATTCATCCTGGCACTGCTGTTTCTTCAGATGATCCCTTACAAATTTGCATGTATATAATAAGGCTGTGTCTGTGTGTGTCTGTGTGTGTGCAGAAATTCGATGAAGGTCCAAACATTCAGTGAAGGATTTAGTTAACATTTAATCAGCTGTGATGATTTACTGCTTCAGGTTTAGGGACTGTGATGTTTTTTTTATTATGCAGATGTTTTGTTTTATATTGGGAAACTGATTGGATATCGTCCACATAGTCCACATATCGTAACCTGAAGATGGCCAGGCCTCGGTTTACATCTTCATCAGCTCAAGTGTGCATCTTTGCGGCGGCTTTGCAAACCGGCACATAACCCTCCAATACGCACCTGTGGTGTGTATTTGAGGATCTAGTGGTGGTGAGAGAGTTACAGACGGAGGCGTGTTGTATTGTAATTACAGTTTGCATTTTAACAGCCTCCCAGCATGCAGCTGAACGACAAAGCTGGACTGACATCTACAATACATTGTCCTTTTATGGCTTTTAGATTATAATGATAAAAGGACATTTTCAAAAGCCAAATGTCATCCTGCCAGTGCGGACGAGTGCACTAGAATGATTTTTATGGAAGGGGATAATTTATTAATTAGAAGGTTATTGTTTGTTTATTGTTGTTTATTACTATTATTATCACGATTATTATGTAACTGTTTATTTATTGTGTGATATCATAGGTGTAAGTGACTGTAGCTGTGGTATTTTTCTGCTGCAGTTCCTGTGTTTACTGGGCTTTCTGTTTTCATTAGACTTCAGCCCTGGTGGCCATCAGTGCTGTACCCAGCCTCTCTGCTTTGTATCAAAACAAACGTTTTAAAATTTTATTTATTCATTTATTTATTTATTTAGCCCAAAACACACTTGACTTCCTGTTTACTATGTTTTTTTTCTTTTCTTTTAATGGGTAAGACAAGAAAATACAGAATATCTTTAATGACCTCAGTACCATTTTACAATAAGATTACCCTTATAAGGGTTTATGAATGGTTTATAATTAGGTTATTGATTAGATTGCAAATGCCTTACAAATGACAATAAATAATTATGAACAAATTCTAACACAGTGTTTGTACATTGATGCAGATACCAGTGATGGCTGACTGATAAAGGGACAAGGTAAAGTAAACTAGCGAGATCCGAGATTTAACAAAATAAATACAGTACAGCTCTAACTTGATCTTGCCGAATAGTGAGCCTGCATAGGTAAAAGAGAGTGTTTACAACATAATTAATAACCTATAACCATTCATAAAGCCTTTATAAGGGTTTGTCTTATTGTAGAGTGAACTCATATGCCTAACATTAAAATAATTAATGTAACAATGAACTACCTCATTTTTAAGCAGTGTGAGTAAATGGGGTATGGATCCGTTTTAATGATGTGGATGCCAAGCAGAGCCACTGACAGCGAGTGGTAAGGTGCCATACCGAAAATCCATGCAGCTAATAATATTGTTTAGCTACAACTGATGGCCATTACTAATCATCAGGACAGAGCGGGTGGCACCAGAAACGTGAAACTGTACATCTTAAAAACAGAATAATTGGTAGGGAAAGCCATCGCTTATCGAGGTGTCCCGCTGTCCATAAAGAGGGAGTAATTCATTACTGTCGTCCTTAAAGTACGAAGAGCTGCCCTGATTGTAAATGTGGAGACAATGAAGCACACGGAGCCAGGAGAACATGTCCAAGCCTCCCGTGTCCGTGCATACAGAACAGGAGCATCTGAGAACTGAACTCTTTGTTTTCGTCTAAAACAGGCTGGTGATTTGCAATACTTACTCCTCAGGATTAATGCACAATGTGATCATACCATTTTGAAAGTGCTCTTTCGAATAAAACATTGATGTATTCGTTGGAAAACTAATATAAGAGATGTGATCCTGAGGCAACAGCTACTGCTCTCTAGCAGTCTCTTGGTCAGCCCCAGTCTGACAGGCATGTAAAATATCTGTTTACATTACGGCTTGACAACAGTGTGCTGACATCTCCATTTCCCCAGTGACCGCATGAAATAACCCTGTCAAAAATATATTAGAATCCATACTTATGACGTTTTGCACTCCTCAGTCACAGAAGGTCATCGGGGTGATGCTGCGAACGCACCGTACAGCGAGGAGCCCTTGGTACAATTTTAATGATGTCTACAATCATTCATGGAGTACACCTTCGAGAAATTGCGTTTCATTAAGTGGAGATGAAATATAGGACATCAGTTCCTGTTTGAATCTGACACTACCATGCAGAATTTATTCGGCTGTTCAAAAAAAAATTATAAAATAAAGTAAAATACAAAATAAAAAAAATGTCTCCCCCTTAACAGTATCAGACTCCATGAGCTTTCAGTCAGGGTGGATTAGATTTTTCACTCGCTCGTCCCTGCACCTTGCTGATGCCTCACAAGTAGGACTACATTGTTATGGGCACAGAGGCCTAAATTGTGACTATGACATCTTTCTTGGTGCATTATCTTCACACTAAATCTCCTTGGGGTAGACGGAGTGCACAGAGGAAGTGCTTCTGCCGGTTAAATCCGAACATGTAACCAGACATTGCTTTTAGGGGTCGGCTGTTAACAGGGTTGACAATGCTCTTTTATAGCCTTCAGAGTGAATATTCCCACAGTCTGCCTCAGTGGGGGCCATGTCATTACAGCTGATAGCTCCATTATTTTTTGAGAGAGTTGGCAGGACTTTATATGTTTTGTATTTTGCCTGTACTTAATGGCTGTTAGAGCTCCTGCTTTCACAAGGACACTTTGGGTTAGGGCGCTGTGGCTTGCACTCTTTGTTTTTCTCCTTTGAATTTTGATCTCCATATTCATGTAATTTGGGAGCTGTAGGGGGCTGAGGCCATGAAATCCACGACTTTATGTAGATAAAGACCGTAAGATACAGATTCCATATAAAAAAGACGATAATGAACCTTGTGCGGGCCCAAGGAGATGTTTCCAAGTGTAACAACCTTTCACATGTATGAACACAAATCTGAATTTATCCAGCATTTATTACATTAACATACCGTTAGTGGATACGTTGTATTTTTGGATGAGACTCAAAGATCATAAGGAGTACAAGTATAGTCGCTTATCAATCAGCACTGATTGTAACTGTCATTGCTTTTAATTCTCTTTTTATTTATTTAATCTGTATTATTTTATTTATTCAATTATGTTTCCCTGTTTTTTTTTATTATGAATGTTCTTATTGCTTCATTTATTTATCTCTCTGTCAAATCCTACACTTTTACTTTTTAACATTGCCATTTTTGCCTTTTTTTTTAAATTGACAGAGCCATGTGTTCTTTTATTGCTGTTTGATTTTAATCGTGTCTCTATGTTTTATATGTATCTGAGCAGCATAAAATGGTGGTTCTCCCTCAGTGTGTTTTCCAAGATTTTAAATAAATACATGCAAAAGCACATTCATTTCTTTCCCATCATGAGACTCCAGAAACTATAAACCTGTCCTGCTGGACTGGAGGTTGAGTTTACATTCAGATCCTGGCTCAGTGCATTATAAGGCATTGCACACATAATTGGATAAGGATTTCTTTGATATTTAAAATGCTGAATTACTTTGTATGACTAGAAATAATGAGCTACAATCCAAACCACTTGATTCAAAAATGTTTTTTTTTTCTTTTTTGCTTTTGTCTAGGTACTGCTAGGAAACCACAAGACTCCTAAAAACTACCAGATTCTGTTTGACACTGAAAATGGAGGTCATTCCACTTTAATTTACAAAAAAATAAAAGATACAGCTGTGCCGCTGAGAAGTGTTGCACAGTCTGGGAATGAAGCAAAGATGGGGGGTCATAACTCTGCCGAAAGAGCCGGATTCAAAGCTTGCCCGTGCAGATGTGGCCTGTGTCACTGGTGAGTGTAACACTTTATTGTTCAAGACAAATTTCTCTGACATCAAAAAAGACTATATCTCATACTGTCTTATCAACCACAGCAATGTAGCCGAATAGAATGAAACAGGTCCACCTATATCAACAAGCAAAAAAAAAAAAAACACTCCCTGCAGTTCAGCAGCACAATCAGGAAAACATCAAGCCTACATCCTAATCGGAAAAAAATAATAAATTTCCCCAAGCGAACCATTTAAGCCAGGTCAACTCGTCAATCGATGGAAAGTGACCTTTACATTTACCTCATGTTTTGAGTGAAAAATGTGATAGATACATCATGATGGGCAACGCAATACAAGAGAAATAATGCTGACACATGGGGGCAGGAGTGGAAAATTATGTGCTTCTATAATAAATTTGAATGTATAATCATTAGTAACGCTCACTGACCCACTGTATGTGAAATATACTTTGAACGTTGTGTGTAGGTGAGTGAATAGGGCTTTGTTTGACAGAGCACAGCGTTCACAACGTTTTAACATACACAGTAAACATTTCGATTTTCCAATTCAGCTGTTTTTTTTGCTTTGATTCAAAACATAAATTGGAATTAATTGATTTCATCGATTTCCTGCTCTGCCCTAGACTGAGGTACTAAAAGCAGAACATTTTCAAAGTCCAGATCAAAACCTGGACTTGTGGTAGGATCAAAAAGGAGCATACATTTTCACTTGCTTTCTTTCATTACGTGTGTCAAGTTAGGTTAGCTGGCAATGGTGCCCTAATTACAAAAGCAAGGACTGCACCGTATACACAAAGTATTAAAACACCAAAATTAAAACATAAAAACTACCAAAAAAAAAACCCAGAAAAGACAAGCATGCTTCAACAAACAGTCACAATCAGCCTGAATCAAAAGTCCCTCTAATCTGAGCGACCTTTGCGGTTCACTCTATTTACTGGGATTATAAAAACAAAAAGCTTGAGAAAATTCTGTGTTGGCATGATGAATATCTAATACCAAAAACATCCTAAGTGTGAGTAAAGTAATTATTTGCTCAGAGGTCGGATGAAGGTGTACTTTATTTTAAAGAGCATTGTAAACAAACAATCGGTCTCACACCTTTTGATAAAATATCCAAAGGTGGGTATGATATTAATCATCAGTGATAAATCAAAATGCAAATCACGTGGAGCAAATCACATGGTCTTAGGGTCTTAGGGTTGGTGGCGCTGGCATGCATGTAAATAATATCTCCATATCTCCATAATCTAAAATGGAAAAGAAAGTTGCCTGTACTGCTTCTGTTCTTGCTATTTGTCAATATGACTCTTGAAAGAGAGCTTATCATCCAACATTAATGCTATAGGAGTATTCCTATACTTGTCTGGATGCTTTGTGAGCATGCTTGTGAATAAATTAGCATACACAGTATTTATTTTGTGGTCTCTCTTGGAATGAATCCTATGTTTTGTAAAAAAAAAAAAATAGGGCTATAATTATTGCTGATATGAAGAGCTCTCATACCCACTCCACAGAAGGATATGGTTTAAAAGCTTTTTTAATGAGATGCTTTACAAGAATCATTGCATGTATTAATTGGTTCACTGTAAGAATAAATGAGAATGACGGGGTGATTAAAACTTGTGATGTTAATTTCCCAAAAGATAATATACTATACATTCAAAGTCAATTGTTAAAATGATGAAATTAACTTGAAGCAGTTTTACTGCTCCCACCTTTCAGAGGGTACAGAGGTATAGTAAAATTTGAACAGTATAGGTCATTTGACTGACCTTACCACATCCATCAAATAAAAAATAGCAGCCTCTATTCAAACCCAGAGAGCATCAATTTAAAACCCATTTTTGGAGGTAACTCCTGTGAGTTAACTTACTTCAAAAAGCAGAACTGATACATGCAGAAATATATTGCCAAATGCCCCATATTGTATATTTTGACACCATTGTGCATGGGTTGTTCCTGACAAATACTTTATAATGAAAATTAAAGCAGGTGTTGAATTGTAACAGTGGGCCTAATACAAGAAAATGTTCATATTTTCATCTTAACTTTGTCTTACTTTTTCATGACCTGGGTTTGTACAAGTCTGCCACGCCAGATCATTTTTAATGTACAAGACAAAGCGGCAAAGGTCATTGTGGGTACAGCTGATCCTGAACATCACCAGCTGATGAGGGACCTTACGGCTGATCCTGTCAGGTTGAAAGTTCACCTCAGGCTGACATGTTTGACCCTCATCATGGCCTGTTGGTATGAAGCAGGACCCAGAAGAGAGAG